>JAWQUT010000018.1:3966506-3982758 GCA_033807755.1 Ellobium chinense | reverse complement strand
AACCAAAAAAAAAAATAGTGCATGCTCATGCAAGCCTCCTGTGCCAACTTTCAATTGAAGCAAAGTTGTTTTACTGGCATAGGGACAGACTGACTGGATCAAATAGAGAGAGAGAGTACGGAGAGACTACAGATATACAGACTGATGTGACAGACAGGCAGAAAAAGTAGGACAGACAAATAGGCAGATAAAGCACAAAACTGACCACATAACCAATCAACCGGTCATATAAAAGTAATGAGTGAAAAAGATGTTGTTGTTTATTGTTCATGTTTTATTTTGCTGTAAAGAAAAATAAACAGAAATCAGAATATGTCACATGCTCGCCACCAACAAAACAATGCCCTCCCCGCCCCCCTATAGAGGAGGGTCAACGCATGCTTGTTGTGAGTCATGTTTTTTTAAGTACAATGAACATCGGTATCAACAATGAACTAAGGATATAGCATCTGTTATTAAGTCCAGCGCTCTTAACAAAGGACATCCACTGAGATATACTGTATAACACTAAAACAAAATACTGACAGCATTTGTAGCAGCTTCCGTCAATCTGCCAAAGATAATTTCAAAATGGAAATAAACAGAGAATAATTAAAGTCTTTTGTCAGAGCGCTTAAAACTTAATATACAGACATGTGTTAAAACTACAATGATGTCATAACATGACATATGGAATAAAAGCGTTACATTTTCATTCCTTACAATCAATGCAACTCATATTGACAAAAGAGAAATTGAGCATGTTCGATACTGAGGTGTGGGCGGTGAGATACTAGTCTTGATACCACTCACTACAAATGATACATCAATATCAATACTCGAATAATAAATGACAATTAACGCAGCATCTCACAGCTTTTTTTATCGATACCACCACCGAATCGAACATACCTAGCAGATCTATAATCGTAATATGATCATTTCACAAATCCTGAACTGTGAACCACACCAGTTAGTTTACCTCACACGTCACATGTCATAACAAACAAATACACGTGTCATTTATATAGCACAGGTCGTAACATATGATTGAAATAACACATTGCACGCATGGCAAGAACGTAATGCACCAAACATAATCATTTATGCAAGATATTTTACATTAGCTCAAATATAAAACCACTTCGACACCGGCCATTCCAGCTGGTAATCGTTCAATTGCAGCTTACATAATATACATGTACATTCTCTAGCATTGTACTAGTAACTTACACACAACAATTTGTAAGACAACGTGTCTTTCTGTCTTATATGTCGCGTTATTAAATACTGGTTCGCGTACAAGGACAAGGATGCTATAGTCTAGTCTATATATATATATATAAATTATGCACACCAAAGAATGGGACATACACAACACACTTGTCTCTGTGTTCATCCAATGCACAGCCCTTGTGCCGATACACAGCAAGAATAAACAAACAAACGGACACATAAACAAACGGACGAACATGCTTTATTGTCTTGTTGTTTTTTGTTTTGTTTTTTCTATACATAGTTTAAGGTGGACAGAAATAACCATTTCCTTCCTTCGGTCCTCTATTTTTCATTCCTAACACGACTTGCCGCACATGCTCCCAGTCCACCCTCAAGCCTTAGAAGGTATTAGCATATAAATATGCTGGGAATGAGATATGGTGATATTCCCTTTAGACTGATAGGTCAACGCACTAGCTTATTTCATACAGCTAAAAGCGACCAGAAAGGCTATTAGATACCATCCACCCACACACGTAATTATTATGTTGATCTTCTTGATGTCAGTTAAAATCTGCCAGCCCAGCATCTATAAAGCGATATCTGTAGTTTGAACAGCTTGACATCAACGCAGTTTCTCATTGATTTCATCAAGAACAAAAAATTTCGCCACCTCATTCAGGGTCCTCATACATCCCATTTTCATGTGACGTGAGGCATCCGTTATTGCTTCCCCTCTACGTTCAATGGCTATTACAGGGGGAATACGCCTCGTCCCAGTATTAGGGACCCCTATGAGAATCGCCGCCCAAACTCATCACCATGGCACGGTTGACCTGTGTTTATGGCAAACTGTGAGAACAAAAGCTGGCCGTGTATTTCCCCCTCCCGTTGAGTTTCCCTACCGTACCTGGAGAATGAAACTGTTAGAAATAATTAATGGCATTCCCTAATTTGCGATCGATCTGGACAGCGTGCCATGTTCATTCTCACCCGGATCTCCGCGCATGGCGACAACAAGCAACAACGCCGTCGGGGAATGTTATTGATCTCTCAAACGCACGCACTTCCGGCCGCTTACTCACCAGCCTCACCAGAGATGGATCGTTTTGATCACTCTCATGTGAACTACGTCACAACACTTAAAATCCCTGTGATACCAGGCAGGAGAAAATTTGCAAGCGGAGATACGGAACGATTCCACAGGATGATCGCACATGCCTTGAGTCTCATTTAAGACGTCTGATAATGTTATCCCCCCTCCCTTCCCACTCCAATTTCTAAACATTTTTTGTACGTAACTAATGTCAATGGGTGAGAAAAGACGTAGATCTAGTCTAAAGAGAGAGATGACCTTGTGGAGATACTTTGACTCTTTATAACCTAGTGAACATGAACAAATGATAAAGTATGATCAATCATGAAAATCAACAATCAATAGTAAAAGAGACTATATTGAAGAAACTCTAAGCCACTCTTAAACAGTCTGAGCCTAAAGACCATGTCACCTGTCTACCCAGATCCCATGCACTCTGATAAATGGATGGGCAGGCCACTTAAAACTGTCAAGAACTAAACATAGTCTAGCTTCTTACAAAAATATTATTATTATGGATAATTTCAGTTCATTCTATCAGAGTTTGTTTGATACAGTGCTCTCAAACGCAGACTTCAAGGCACAGTCTGCAAATTAATGTCAATATTGAGGCAAGAGATGCTCGTGGTGTGAGGTGATCATTATGATACATTCGGACTAACTTTCATACATTCACCATTTCACTGAACATTTATAATGTGTCCGCAGTAATTACAAGGTAGAACTATAATCAAACTATACTGTTCAGCAAAGTCCGTTGAAGCTAGCAAGTAACATGATACAAACATTAAGGATATTCATAAATCCTCCGCATGTTGTAGATCAGATTTTTTCATACAGAAAGGCAAAGTAGGCTAAGTCTGTAAATCTAGGTTTAGATTTATACTGATGGCAGGACATTAGTCAGTTTAAATGTACTTAAAAGAAGCCACTAAAACAAATATTTATACCTTTCATCCTCTTTCTTCTTTCTCATAGACAGAACATTTAAACGTAAAACTACAGAATATTTTGTTTCCCTCGTAAATGACACACAGCCGGGGGACAATAATATTCAGCGAGGCAATAATAAAGGTATCATTGTATCATTGGGAAATGGACTAGACTAGATCCAACTGATGATGAGGAAAAGACCAAAATAGACGAAATTCATCAAGTGTCATCAGCTCTGACTGTCTGAGCTTTTGATAAATGATCTGATCAACATTTATTAATAAGTTTATGTCATGAGAGAAAAGATTCTTGAACTGACAGACATGGCGTGACGGGCAGCAGTTGTTGTGTGGGAATATTATGTGTGGATCTAGTCTAAAATGAGAATATTCACATAATGTGCATTATAACATTACGCCCATAACAAAATTCCCAAGAAGTTTTTTTTCTATACATGTTCAACCTCAGCGGCTTTTTGCTCCTATCCTAACTTATCCTAGCCTATCCTATCCTAGCCTAGGCAATGTTCGTCCTTCCGTTATTCGTGCGTCTGTTTGCCCATCCATCCATTCATCCATCCATCCATCCATCCATCCATCCATCCATCCATCCATCGTGATCATGATTTCGCCACTTACAGAAGTTGAAGGCTGAGAAGAGTTAGCAGAATAATGAGGCATGACAGCCAGCCATGATAAAAATAGAATTACTGTACTTACTTACTGTCCCACGGCCAGGAAAAGAACATTCCCTATAAAATGCTGTAAACAATGCAACTCTTAGGAGCATGGACTCAGTTGCCATAAATCTCTATATATATAACTGTCGCAACATTTTATTACCTTGAAACTCAGTTTTAAGCCAAAGTTGCAATAAGCAGAATCGACTGTTCAATGTAGATGAATTATGAAAAGATCTTTTTGTATAAAATCAATAGAATCTGAGAGCTTGTGACTGTATTAAAGACTAGCTGGTGGTAGTCTTGTGGTGGCTGAGTAATGGTGCATGAAGTTCAGCCACGTGTGTAAATATAGGCGAACACAGAGCTGATGTCGTCATTATAGAGGAACTGTTACTGTTCTTTGAACTCTATTGCTATGCCGTAGTATTTGGAAACTTGGACACGGATCTTTTTGCCTTTCAGTAAGCTCAAGAAATCCATAGAAGGTAAGCGATAACAGTTTGTACAAAACTAATAACAAACACATCTATACCAAAGTTTGCTGTAATCTTACTTAAAAACACTCATCCACACACATTATTTACTTAAATATAAAGTATAACACAGTGGTGCTAAACTTAGGTACAAACACTAGCTGTCAAAGGTTGTTCTCTAACCTTATTAACAACCACACGTTTTAGTACAACAAAGTTTACTCTATTCTGAATAACGAATACAGGACGTAATCGAACAAAGTTTACTCTATTCTGAATAACGAATACAGGACGTAACCGAACACAGTTTGCTGCATTCTTAATAACAAAGTAATAGGCATAACATGCTTTGTAATAATACCGTAGTACCACCCACAAGGCACAGTATACCATAGACTGCTCTATTATTAGCAACAAACACAAGTCACGCCATATCAGAGCTAACAGGCAATTGGTTGCTTCACAATCAGCAAATACTGTAAACCTAACATTTATTTTTCATTCATATATTATATCACAAGATGTGGGCATCTTCGCGTCTTTTCTCCATGTACCAAAAGCAAACATGAAAAAATTTGGAGAAAGAGCTTTTACGTCCTCAGGACCATTTGTTTGGAATAAACTGCCTAAAAATATTCGTAAAGAAAATAGTCTAAGTACTTTTAAGAAACTTCTCAAGACACATTTGTTCAAACAATATCTTGGTTGATCATGACAGTCTGCGAAACCAAATTTCTTTTTTTTTTACATCTGTATTGCAGTACATGTGTACAGAGTGTAGTATGCTCGGGTGTGTGAGCTGAATATTATATAATCTTATTAACTTCTCATGTAAAGCGCTCAGAGCCTGTATCTAAAGAGATGAGCGCTAAATAAATGCTATGTATTATTATTATTATTATTGTAATAACTGGACTTACAAGGCAGAGAGATGTAAATGTTCATTATCTAATAGAAAGGGAATTAAGCATAAAAGGGCGAAACTTCATTTACGACCAGATGGTTCTCTGTCATCAAGCTCTACCAGGCAGTCTGGAGCTTGGTACTAATGAAACTTAAAGTGCTTCTGAATATTCATGAGTTAATCCATGACTTTTTGATTGAAATAATCTATCTGAATACTTAAAAATGAATTCATAATATTATTTCCTCTATAATATCAACATTTATATGATTATTTTGTGAAAGAAAACACGATGCCTGTTTAGCGGAACTCGACGGTAAATACCACGATTTGCGCACCCGAAATGGTGACGTCACTGCCACTATGCAAAACCGCTGTCTTCGGAAAAAAAAACCTTTTCCTTCACTTTAAAAACCATTTAGGACGCGATCATTGCTCCTTCGCCCAATAAATGGCGCCGCTGATGCTTGAAATGGATCAAATGACCTTTGGAAAGAAAAATCAGTAACTCCTGTAGAATTGGTGCAGAGCTCGAGAGAAAAAACTTACGACAGTTCACGTGGATTAAAAATATCGGCGAAATTTCAAAGCAATTATGAGGCCTTGGTTTCTATCTTGTACAGGCACAGAGAAATGTTGTAGAGAAATTAAGACTTTATGCCCCCAAAAAATCTGCCCGGTTGAAACGTGCTGAGATAATTATCTCGAAATGAGATCATTTCAAAATAGTTTATATTAGGCTGTCCTGGTGATTTGTTGTTGTTGTTGTTGTTGTTGTTGTTGTTGTTGTTGTTGTAATCAGTGTATGTGTGCAACTGCCAGAATCTTGATATCCATTTTAGAAATGTTAACGACCACACTAGCCAGCCCTCACAGTCACAGTGCTGGAGAGAACGAGAGAAACAGGGAGTTGGGGGGGGGGCTTAGCCCCAGAGTAGTCACCATTGTTACGGCAAGAGAGGCAACAATCTACACAGTGGCCCCACAGGGGTGATGGGGGGAAAAGAAGTGGCCCCAGAGGGGTGATGAGGGAAGAGAAGTTCATGCCCTGAATGTATAATAAGATTCTCGTAAGAAAGATGCAAATGTAGGAAATTTTGTGTGTGTGGTAGCCACTATTAGTAGGNGGGGGGGGGGGGGGGGGGGGGGGGAGGTGAAGGTTTGGATTATATAAATGTACTGTGATATTATTGCAGCCCAAAGAGCTACTGTGCTGTGAATGGCTTTCTAAGATTGGATGCACTTTTGAAGAGCTTAAGAGTAAGACAAGAAAACTGGGGATAAAAGTACGATATGTTCGCTAAAAATCATTAAGGTGGTGACCCGGGCACAGAATTAGGTTACTGTAACTTATAGAATTATTCGTGCTTACATGAAGCTCACGGCATTATCCATAAGATGAACAATTAGGTCAACTAGAGCAGTATTCGAAAGTACATGGAAGATATATAAGTCATTCATTACTTAGATCTACCTGGCTAAATGAGAGACGTGACTATGTTATTGAGCTATGATCACTAGTAAATTAATGTCAGCGAGAAAATATGTCCATGCTGGGAAATTTAAAAAAAAAAAACTACTTTGAAAGCGTCATTAAAGCTTTGTCACTTTAACACTTCATTACACTTGATCCCATTATTGACAAATCCTCATAAAATCAACATTAGTATGCAAAAAACAGCACGATCTCACGAACTCGACTTTCAAGCACCAATCCATGATTTTGAAATTGTTAAATGTTCGAATTGCTCAGAAAAATTCCAATTAAGAGCACGTGAGATCAGAGAGCTAGGGTAACTTCGCTCTGTTCTTGAGGAGGTGGCGAGGGTTTGCCCAACAACCTGTTGAGAGGGAAAGCTCAGCACAGAAACAAAAACGATGTAAGGACACTATAGACGAGCTTTTTGTTTTTGTTTTCGTAATTATGGGTTGCCAGAGACCGTGAGATCCTGCTGTTTGTACTGGGTGACCCCCAAAAAGTTTACTCAATTACAAAGCTCAATAACTTCGGTAATTGAAATCTTAAGACATTGAAATTTTCAGACACATCAGCAGATGATTATTGTCTGATATTGCAGCAAATTTCAAATAGGTAAGTTAAGTCACAGCTAAAAGAAAAAATAACAAAACACACGTGTCTAGCTGTTGCAAGCCCTGTGTAAGTCTGACACATTAGCCCAGGAAGGTCTAATAATAATAATAATAATAATAATAATAATAATATGCGTTTTTAATTATTTCTTTTCTGTGACAAGAGTATGGCACCAAGATGTAGATCAGTGTAATTTGTAATAGTTACGGTAAGTTAGTATGTCTGCTGGAAATTGCGACCTAGCTGTATCTTTATTCTTGAAGTTATTCAGCTTCGAATTAAGTTAAACTTCCTTTTTTTTTCTTGGCCGCCGATTATTGTTATTAAGCTGCAAGTATCGTGTTATGTTACAGGTATGAAAACAACTGCAAATCACAATAGGACATCAGCATGTGATGTTAAGAGAAAATAAAAGGGGCAGCACAGCTGCATCTCAGTCTCAAAGAAATAACATGAACATGCTCACAATGATGCAGTCAGCCGGTCGAGGTGATGGTTGCTAGGTGGCGAGAGTCGTGCAGATGTGTTTTGAATTTCATTGTTTTGGATTAGAGCTTTTATAAAAAGCTGTTTTGTCCATACACGGTGAGACCAGCCATAGCAACATGGATGAATCTGGCTAGCACACCGCTCAATACTCAGTTGGCTTGTACACAGCCCCTGTCATCCACACCAGCAACACATATTATTCACATTGCGTGTCATATAATGTCATAATGTTCCTTGTCGTCACGATCTGTCCAGGGTTCAGTACAACCGAAATCCCTAAATGTTGAAAGAAAAGTAATTACCCAAACTTTCATCAGACATCGATTTCACGTCATCACATAATGAAAAAACAAAATATCACGTGTGAAGAAGCTTGTCTGCTGTCAGAATTCTTCAGACACGGGTCAGATCTGCGAAACGGGCCTGTTTTCTGTTGTAGCCGCACATTGTGCTGTCTTCTTCAAGAATGATGACTGATAAGCGATCGGCGTCTCTTCTTAACATATTTTCCATGGGCACCAAGTCGAAAGTGTTGCTTCCTACCGTCAACGAAACGAGATCTCAAGAAGAGACATGATACTCAATTATCGGGAGCGGCTAAGCAATTTACAGTATCTCTGTATGTGTTTACTGGAACAAGGCAACGTACGTGCACAAGGCTTAGTCTCAGCAGAAGCTTTGAAGTTGAAGCAGATCCACTCAGCCGAGACAGCACAGTAAAAACTCAGTGCGTGATATCATGTTCATTCTTCACTTCAGCACCAGATCAACCTAGATCTAGACTAGTTGTTGGTGTTCGCTGTTGCCCGTGCAGTCCACAAAAGCAAAGGATTCCACGATATGATATGTAAAGTTGAAGTAAGTACATCTGACAGAAGTCTGGGTGGGAAGGAAGTGTTGGGAGGGAGGGGCAGAGGCGGGTTATGAAAGATCATGAGCAAGGTGAGCTGGAATGAAACACATATCAGATCATATACAAGGGGAGTATGTCTTCAATTCACTGAACACATCGGTGAAAAAACCAGGGTCTCTGTTGAGCCGAAGCATGTTGGAGCTGTGTTTGTTGACCACAAGAAGACACCTGTCCCAGAAGCGATCTTTATTCTCTTCCACTAGAAACGGCTTTAGTGGGTAGCTGATCTCGTTGCCCATGTAAGAATAGGACAGATAGAGACAGGTGAGCACGTAGGCTTGAAGGTCCAGCTCATGTAACATTTCGCTGGAGGGCAAATCTCGAACCAGCAAGAAGATGAACACAACATTGGCAGGATTAATGAAAGCGATATCCTGCCATCCTTGTAGGAGGAGAGACCTGTCCACGGTCCGCAACCATAAGATGGCATCAGAGGCCTCAAATCGTTTGAGTCTTTTACATTTGCGTTTCAGAAACTCCCCTAAACATTTGAGCAGCTCAGACGTGGATGCCTGTATCACAGTTCTCTTAGGACTGGGTGGCTTTTCTAATTTCTTGATAGACGTTGTTTTCACGGGAACAGGGGGTTCTTCAGGGGCCGATTTCAGGTTATAGCACGACACAGATTTTTGAAAGTTATTGTTCAGGTTAAAGTTTTCGATGTTATAGTTGTTATCAAACTTATTTCCATTAAGGAAGGCTGAGTTCGACAGCTTCATCAGATTTTTGTCCTTCTTTTTAGGATTGACTGTAAACTTCTTCCAACTTAAAGCGCTGAGGAATATAGAGTGTCTTTTGAAGCTCTTATCCTTACCGTTTGAGCTGCTGTTGTTGTTGTTGCTGCTGCTACTGTTGTTCTTGTGATTGTTGAGGACTTCATAATTGTAGTTGTTGATGTTGATGTCCTCACTCAGGGGCCGACGAGTCGGCGGTGACAAAGACAAGACGGTGCCCATGTTTATCCGATCCAAGATGGCGCAGGCGACCAACTGATGAATTTATCGGAATGAACTAGACGCGCCTGGCACTGATGCCTGAAGATTCACTGGCACAGTCCAACGGCCTCACAAGATGGAATCAACATTTGGTTCATGTTACTTCGCAGATATCCTGAACGTGTGTCACTATTAACTAAACTAGTAGTTCACCACAAAGATCCAAAGAACTACTCATTCACAGTAGCAGGCAAAAACTAGGAATGAACCAATTTTGAATGACTAAACCTGTATATGACCGTGCCACACACACACTTGTTTGTGCCCAGGCTAGTCTAGTTCGATCGCGTCCCCGCCAGCGCCCGTCCACCAGCTCGCAGACTCCGATAGAACCATTAGCATAATGTGGCGATGAGATCATCACCATGGCGACGGGAGGATGTCGCAGTTCAGCCAATCGCTAAGCTCTTTCTTCTCATCGATCTACAGGTCTCTCCCAGTTCCATGGCTTTGCCAGATACTGGCAAGCGTTAAATTCCAGACTGCATTAAGGCTCCTCCACATTGACAAATACCGTCACTATCATCGCCCGTCTCATTTCTACATTCCTCGCCATTGATGTTATCGCTGTCATTATTTTAGGTTTTGAAGTCAACAGATCTACGTAATATCTCTATCCCTTATCCCAAGGGAAAAATAAAATCAGAAAAATAGGAAACCTTCACCATCATTGTGCATCATGAAAGCATTTTATTCACTTTAGCCGCAGTCTGTAAAATGGGTACCTGGCTTTAGGCAATGAAAGATATTGTCAGAATGTTAGTGATCAACACCCACAAATGGCAGCGGCACTTTATGTTCCCCAGGGACTTGTGAAAGTCCTAGGATGAATAGGTCTGCTGGGGTAATAAAAGTGTGAAGTCGTGTGAGCATCAGCCTGGGTACGAGACTAAGAAACCACATTATTATTGTATTATTATTATTGTTATCATTATTATTATTATTATTATTATTATTATTATTATTGTAGAGGAATCATCATCCTTTTCATTTTTTTTCTCTTCGTGTACCAGCTTTGGGCTTTGTAACCCACTACATGACATGACATGACATGGTACAAACATGACAGGATCGACCCTTGTGACTGGAGAATTTTGAAAAGGAAATAATAAATATATCAGTAATGAACTTCTTGTGTGAAGCTGAGTGGGGATATGGGGGAAGGCGAGAAAGAGACAGACAGACAGAAGGGGAGAGAGAGAAAACCCTACCCTTCATTCTATACAAAGTCAAGGTCAGAGTCATGTAAGAAAGTATGAAAACACATTCATGCCATTTTTAAAAAATTTCATTTTCCTTCAAGTCGCATGCTAACAACAAAACTAACATGGAACAGATTAGAGAAAGAAAGGAAAAAGATGCAGAGACAAAGGAAGAGAAAGAAAGGAAAGCAGAGACAAAGGAAGAGAAAGAAAGGAAAAAGATGCAGAGACAAAGGAAGAGAAAGAAAGTAAAAAGATGCAGAGACAAAGGAAGAGAAAGAAAGGAAAAAGATGCAGAGACAAAGGAACCGTTCATCAAATGCCAACAGAGGTATCACGTAATCAAGCTCCGGCTATATCATTTGAAAAAAAAAAAAATTAAGATCGCCATTGCCTTGCATGTAGGACCACCTTCCTCTTGCAGCGTGAAACGTTCGTGCACTCTCAAGATTAGTTTTTGTCCTGATGTTGTAGTCAAATGTTTACAAACAGAACAGGGACTGAGATGAGACTGAGATGGTGGTATATTATAGATCATATTATATGCATTATATATTATAATTTTAACATGCTCGACAAGCAAGCTGTTTGTAAATTGAACGTGTACGACGAAAACTCGAAGAACCTGTCTGCGGTTCTCAGCAAATTCTTAGTGGGATCTAGAATAAATGTCGCAGTCATTATGACACAAAAGAACTATCAGGTGACTGAACTCGGAACACCTGTGTAGACCGCTTGAAAACTATAAAAAAAAACAACCCAGGTTATAGGAACGTCGTTTATGGAATTTTCAGGCAATCAAAGTGAAGATTTAAAGTTGGCCTGTTGAGGAATATGACCAACTGATGTTATCTTAAAAATTGGCTTTCATTGGCTGGTCTATCTTTGGCCCTCTGGATTAATTATAGGAACTGAACTTCTGAGATATTATCCAAATGAGAGCATAACTTTGAGGAATATGACAGACTGGTGAAGTTTCAAACACTGGCTTTCAGGTGACACAGACATCCTTCTTTCTGGTTCAATCATGACCCGGATAAACGCCACTCCTACGGATGGGATTGCCGTGGCTGAGTAATTTATTTAAAATACAAGACATAATGACAGTTTTTTTTTTATCCACACAACAAAGTGGTGGAAAAGCACTACATGTTAGACGCACGCAGTGACCTCAGTGTAGTACAATTACTGCCCCGGAAGACACTAAAAGTCCATAGCGGCAGGTATTAGCATTGGACTAATATAACACAGGCGAAAAAAAACAAACAAACACAGAAACAAATAATTTGGCCTATTTTGCTTAACTAAGACCAAAGTGTAGATCTAATGTGTTTCAGTGAGTCTGAAGTCTGGATATTCTATGTTCTACACTACAGGTGGAGTAGAGAAATCTACTATAAGAATTTAGATAAACTGATTTTATTCTGAACAAAAGACTCTCAACTCTCATTAGTATCATCATTCCTGTTCCTTAGTTATCACACTCTTGAAAATTACTGCGCGAAATCTTTGAGAATTAGTTTTGGCCTCAGCAAGTTAGGCTATTGCCTAGATGGCGTCTAGGTGGGTTCAGTACTTAGGTAATATCATTTGTATTTATATTTACAGTATAACATTATGACATATGTAATCTTCTTAAAAGCATTTTTTTTAAACTTAAGAAAAAAAAAAAGTAAGAAACGGGATACACAGAACTGAGACGCAATAGCTCACGGACTATTAAATTTAGGAATAGACACTGATGGATTTCAGGTTCCGTTAGCCAAATTCGGTTTGTATCTTTAAGCCAATGAATTAATTTCTAAACTGTCATCTACAAATCTTGCGCAGTCTAATAATCATTTAGTAAAATGTCTTAAGTTAAGAAACTTCTCAGAACAAATTTGTTCAAACAATATCTTGGTTGACCATGACAGTCTGCGAAACCAATTTTTTTTTTTTTAACATCTGTATTGCAGTACATGTGTACAGAGTGTAGTATGCTTGGGTGTGTGAGCTGAATATTATATAATCTTATTTACTTCTCTATNGGGGGTGAAGAATCATTTTGTTTTCGACTGAATGCTAAAAGTTGAATCAAATTGTCTTAAAAATACCATTTTTTCTTTTGCGTTCACGACGCTGGATCCTCATGCCAGACCACAGACATCGCAACACCCCAAGGAATGAGACGTGAAATTTCGGAGTCATTTTTCAAAATCAGGAAAGCACGCACATAAATCTATAAAAAGTCTACAATTCCAGGCTACATATTGCACAGGCTATCGAGTGCACAGCTTTTAAAAAAAATATTTACCTTAGTGGATATGACGCGAACACAAACCAATTAGCATATTGTCCAATTAGGACTAAGGAACTTGTAGGAAATTCAAATTTTTTTGAGATCAAAATAGCAGATCTTTCATCAATGAATTTTGAGGAAAAAAAAGCTCCCTGTATATGCCGAAGTTTACACAACCTATAAATACGATCGTCAGGGGATAGTCAGTAGAAATTCATTCAGGGGTTTTATCCCACTTTCACCCTCTGAACTAGAAAGGAGTGGGAAAGGGGGGGGGGAGGGGTGAGGTGAGAGAGAATGAGAGTTAACTGATGATGTTCTGTTCTAACTAAGTTCGGATATAATGGCGGGTGTTGGCCTAAGATTCTGCGATCAGTCGAGCAATAACGAATTTCCTTACTAAAAGTAAAATCCATTCTCCTACATATTTATGACCATCCTATTATGCCAGTTACAAACTGCGGATAAAAATAATAGTCACCTACAGGAAGCTGAGGTGAAGAGAAATCATTTCCGAATAGCAATAGACGCAAACAGTTTTCTTTTTGGTTTTGATACCTTTGCTGTGAGAGAATATCTTGCTTGTAACGAGAGATGGTCTGAAATGGAGGATGTTGACATATAAAGGGAAGAGCAACACAGAGCACTGGGCCCGGCCCATTTATCAGTATTTTGATGTAATAGATATCGATTACTTTAGTATTAGGCAAGTACGATAACTGAGGAGAATTTTCTGAAATTCTAATTTAAGTGCCAGATTCTGTGTTTGCAGGTCAAGCTTTACTGGCTGAATACAAAGTGAGCTAATTATGTTCGTCTGCTCAGCTTTCCAACTAGCCAGATACTAAACTAATCAGTATCGATGACATGCAAAATCGAAGAATTAGTTGGGCCCACATTTCTTTGGGAGTGCCCAGAACTAGACACCATCGATAGGAGAATGCACATAGGCCTATATTAATCTGTCTTCGTCTCTTTAGGAGTGCCAGGATAAGGCACAGCGATAAGAGAATGCATATAAATGAGTTTGTTTAGAACTAGGCACCAGTGATAAGAGAATGCATATAAACGAACTTCCACAAGTTATCAAGCTTGTATTCCAGCAAGATGAAGCAATATTGCGTTGTAATAATAGAGATATAACACTTTTTCATGTTGTCCTTACTGGCCTCCTCGACGTGAAAATGTTTCAGTTTGTCTTTCCTGGCCACTACAACATTCTCTGTCCTCATCTGATCACAGCTCTTCTCTACCCAGTACCCAACTACAACATTCTCTGTCCTCATCTGATCACAGCTCGTCTCTACCCAGTACCCAACTACAACATTAGTTCACGCAAGGGAGGATTACACCCGTTGGTTGTGGTGTTTAATTAAATATCAATATCACAAACATTAGTTAACGTATATTATCATATTAAATGTATTGAGAGCTTCCCTTACTCGACCAAATCCATTACAACAACACTGGTGAAGTTCATGTACAGAATGTAGATTTTAACGGATAAAGGCATCAGTTTTAACCATTAACTCTTGAACTGCCTTAGACTATATTTCACCTAACGCCATATTATTATACATGAATTTAAGTTTTTTGGTGTTCTTTTTTTTTATATTTCGAAAATGAATAGTACTTTCCGTCCATCACAATAACGGTCGTGATGATACTGAACATTTCTATTCGTATATTTTTCCTTGCGCTAGCAGACGATGTTCTCTGTTCTTTCTCTCCTTTGGGAACAAAACCGCGGACCTTGGACCCTAAGCCGGTAGTTTTTTGGGTTTGGTTTTTTTTTTTTCAGAAAGCAGTAACAGTATGGCCAACTCCACTATGTCAGTAGTTTCTTAAAGCCAGACTTCGACCCAAATACGCAATGACAAACCGACCGTGGAGACCAGCTGTTAACCTGCATTACTCACGCCAACGACATAGAGAGACGAACGGTATTAGGATGAAGAAAAAAACAAAAAGACAAGGAAGAAGGAAGGAAGAAAGAGGGAGAAACCCGAAACGCCGAGCAGCACTGAGTGTGCTCAGCCACCGCCTCTACCGATCGATCATTTTGATAATAGAACTCACGGCAGATCGATAGAACGGCGTGCCGCGGCTTTCAATCGCTCGCCCACCAAGCCGGGGCCGTTTGGTTAGGAAGAAACAAATTGTGGAGGGATTCTGTAGGGTGGGGCACTAAGCTCTGACGGGTATAGGATGACGACGCTTGTCGTGATTTCTTCTGCGTTTGTTTCTTTTCTTGGACGAGGAGGATTTTTTATGGCCTAGACTTAGTCCCTGCATGCAGACTGTTAATGCTCACTTGCAACGCAACATCTCGTTTGTGGGTCAGAATGTGCGTATGTGGGTATGTGGGTGGGAGGAGGGAGATGGAGGAGGGGGGACCAATATTTGAGGGGGGGGGGGAANGGGGGGGAAGGAGGGGGAGGCAGAATCATCCTCATACGGGGAAGGGACGATGACAGTCATAGAATCCATATCCAGCGTATTTCAAATTTACGTAACTTTATTAGTACCCGCATGTATATGACGCAGTTAGAAAAATAGAACTAGACTACTCGTAAATGTTCCCACCACTCACTGCGCACGCTCGGCTGTGGAAGAGCAGTAGTAAAAACTCGCCAGTCTCAAACATCATCAGGAAATTGTAAGACATTGCTTCTAGATACACACAAGTCAGTTGGACAAGACGGCAGGTCTGACCAGAATGTTACTCCAAACTGAAATAATATTCATAATGTATGCGCTGAAGCGGCAAAAATTCATAAAACAGATCAGTGAACTGAACTAAGAGATTAAAAAAAAAGATAAATTACAGTCATGGCTTTTGAAATATCAAGATGAAAAGACTATTCGCCTAACTTCCTACACGCATTACCTACACATATAAGTCACAACAACCAACCTTTTCCTAACTCCAGTCAACTCCAATTAAGCGTATGTGTTTGTTTGTGTGTGTGTGTGTGTGTGTGTGTGTGTGTGT
>JAWQUT010000018.1:3937788-3957256 GCA_033807755.1 Ellobium chinense | reverse complement strand
GGGAAAGGTGGAGGAGAGAGATTCCATATGTTTCTGGAACATTGTCATAAGGCCCATCCCTGGCATAATTAACTTACATCATTCCTGGAGGNGAGATATATGCCACGCTTGTGTTAGAGCTTCAGATCAGCGGCCAGTTTGAAATATCCTGTAGGTTCAATGATCTGTTCTGTTTTTGTTTCTTCGAGATTTTCCTTCATGGACAGCGGTGAGCACTACTGACGTCATCTCTACAACTTGCACTGACGAGGAAGACCCGGAAGTCAATAATAATAAAGACAGCCAAGGTCTTTCTATGAGGTCACTGTTCACCCTGTAACATTTCTGAATTTACCTTCTCCTTTCCTTCCCTCCTTCTCGCCTTTCAAAATCAAAACGATATCGTAGCTGAATATATGGGGCCAAATCGGTTACCTGGCATACTTTTTTTTTTCTACAGTTTGTTTACGTCTGTGAGTGTGAGTTTTCTTTCGCTATCCATGATCCGCTTAGCTGTTTTTGCTCCAGGTCCATTCTGAAGACTAAAGAGTTGGGATCGTGAAAAACTTTGCGGAGGAGGGGAAAAGGGAAGGAAGAGAACACCTGAAAAGAAGAGAACAACTGGTTTGAACGACGTAGTACTGTACGAGATCACAGGAGTTCACTTAACCATTGCTAGAAAATTCCAGCAAACATTCCTGTCAGAGGATAGACGGAGGTCATTGATTTTACCCGGACAAGTGAAGCAACTGCCCAACGTGAATTTTGACTGTAATAACATTCCATTGGCCTTGGTTAGTGTCACTCAGCACAACATGACAGCGAATCGAGATGCCTTGCCCCCGTCCTGAAAGATGGCAGCATTCCCAGGTGAAAGAATTGGGGAGGATTTGTTTTCTTCTCTAGCCATGATAATGAAAGCCGGACACGATCTCCTTCCTGGAGAGTTGGTACATCCGTTAAAGCTGTCAAAGATATGTGATAATCTGACATGGTAGAAGAGCTGGAACGTAAGAACAGGATTAATTATTGAGATTGGACGAGAGTGTGAGAACGTCATTGTTACTCATGCACACTGTGGAGCAGCGTGGCCTAATGTTTACGGCGTTGGACTCAAGATCTAAAGGTCGTGAGTTCGATTCCCGACCACGGTCATGTTGTAAGTGCCTTGGGAAAGCATTTCATTCTCATTTTCCTCAGTCCACCCGTCTGTAAAATGGGTACCTGGCTTTAGGCAGTGGAAGATATTGTCAGAATGCTAGTGATCAGCGCCTATAAATGGCAGCGGCACTGTATGCTCCCCAGGGAGTCGAGAAAGTCCTAGAATGATCAGGCCTGCTGGGGTAATGATAGTGTGAAGTTGCGTGAGCGGGCATTAGCCTGGATACGAGACTTATAAACCGCATTATTATTATTATTATTATTTATTATTGCCTAGACTAGGCGTTTTTCACATCTACAATTCCACAACAGTGAGTTCAAACCAACATCAATTTCGTCCTAAGGCGTCTTCAGGTGATAACTGTATCGAATAACCCACCCCACCCCCCTCGCCCCCCAGGTAATGTCATATGGTATATTGATCCACACAACGTGATCCACACACATTTAATAGCCGTTCCTTTAGATATTCAGGTGACATTCACAGCAGACACATACAGAACCAGGAAGGCCGTTGGTACAGGAGAACCTGCTAAATAAAGTTACTCGCCTCTGTCCGACTATCGACCAAGGCAACAAAATCATGGATGGAGGTTCGACATTGGATTCACATGTTTAATTCCGTGGAACCACGGGGCTTCTTGGCTGATCATGTGGAGATGTTATCTGTCTCTGTCGGATCTGTACAACGGATAGTCCAGCTGTAAGATACACTATTACTATTACAGATCATTTGCCTGCAAATTCAATCCAAGTCTCAGAGGTTTAAGGTCTCAGGCAAGGGAACCTCCGATCAGAAATGCTCCGTGTTTATTGTAACCATATTAGAATTATGAATCATAATAAAATAATCTACACATATTCTGTAGCAGGAGACAATCAGGCCTTTGTATGCCAAAATTCCTAATTCAAGAATGGGATTGGGGCTACCCCGAAGTCTTACCGACAATCACTTTCACCTCTTGAGATCGATAATACACCCCTGTGTATACTGTACTTATTTCCACACTTCACTGCCACAAAGGTTTCTGTAGTCAACCAACAATAATGCCAAGTGTTTACAGAAGCTGAAGAGATCACATTCTGACCATTCTTTCAAAGGTCTTCCGATTTAAGGAGGCCTTCCACTGTCGCTGCTTTTCTTCATCTTTGGATAAAATATAGAACAGAAGCAATAATCATAACCATAACAATAATTTTATTAAGCTCAAAC
Organism: Ellobium chinense; assembly: GCA_033807755.1. Taxonomy (NCBI): domain Eukaryota; kingdom Metazoa; phylum Mollusca; class Gastropoda; order Ellobiida; family Ellobiidae; genus Ellobium; species Ellobium chinense. Next base: position 3,954,903 of record JAWQUT010000018.1, on the reverse strand, counting down.
AGCGCCTGCTGTATACGAACAAACAGAACAGTAACAATTGTAAACAGTATGTTTACTCTCTCACCCATACCTAATTTATCGACAGCTATTCGTGCATAATTCATATAATAACTCTCACTCAACCATTCAGTCGCGGACCCGCTCAAACACACACACACACACACACATGCGCATAGACACACTAACAGGCACGCTCACTCACACAGTTAATTAAATAATATACATATTGAGAAGCATGCTGGCGGCATGACGGCACTGCTATTTGAAGAAAAGCGGTCTTATTAAACCTTACAGAATGCAATGGAGCAACACTCTCGCAATTCAGGATTTTACAGTACTTAAAATAATCCTTATAAACTTACTCAAATTTTCAAGCAATGTAGATGCTGTGTATTAATCAACTCCTTATATTTAATTGTACTTGGACGAGCTCGATAATGTTTAGGCACATACAATTTCCTTTCCCTATCAAAACATGGGCAATTCAGTATGTAGTGGTATTCATCCCCTATGTCTTGGAAGCATTTTTGACAAATTCTATCTTTATAATCGATATCCCTATATTATTATATCTCCTCGTTTCAATAGGTAAGCCGTGATTACTGGTGCGGTATTTAATTACATTATAAAGTTCTGGTGGGTCTAGCAAATTCAGATACCTTGCTTGCTTCCACAATGTTTTAAGTACTACAGTATGTAATTTTTCCCTTTATTGCTGTTACACGCGTCTGCTCTACAATTCTGGATATACTGGTCTGCTATTCTGTCTTTAATTTGCTTGTCGTTAAATGCAAATAATAAAAAAAATATGTTTTCTTGAGTGATCCACACATAATTAAACCCACTGTCTTGCAGAATACTATGTATATAGTTCAGCCATTTAGAATTTTTATTGTTAAGCCTGATTCCTTCTCTATACATTATTCTATACAATATTATATAAGAAAGTTTCTCCTTTCTACTTATTTTTAATTTCCCCAAAAAAGAGATCATTCTTTTCTTGATTTCGCAAATAAGAGGTAGCTCTCTTAATTCGCCGTAGATCATGTAATTTGAAGGGCTCGATTTTACCTTCAGCAACATTTTAGAACATTTTAAACGAATTTTTTCCAGTATTGAAGAGTTTTCAAAGCCCCACAGCTCAGCTCCATATAACAAAATCGGCTCGATACACTTTGAAAATAGTTCTATTACAAAATCGGCTCGATACTTTGAAAATAGTTCTATTACAAAATCGGCTCGATACACTCTGAAAAATAGCTCTATTACAAAATCAGCTCGATACACTTTGAAAATAGTTCTATTTGGCAGTCCAAGGGAATATAATTTTGTCTGCAGCGACGTAATAGTAAATACGTAGCTCGCTTAGCGTTTTCTAGGTTATATTTCATGGCTTTGATAAACGAAACAGACTTAGTGAAGGGGATACCAAGACTGTATTTAAATTCATTAACAACTTCCAGCACCTCATTGTTTACCTTAATCGTAGGTTTTCTATAATCTCGTCCAAATATGATTATCTTAGTCTTTTCAACATTGATACTGAGGTCCCACATTGAGCAATACTCCTCATAACGAGTTATTAACGTCTGCAAGTTTTGGGAGCTGTCAGCAAAAAGAACAGTGTCATCAGCATACATCAGAAGAAATAATTTAAAATAATGAACAATTCCATCCACATCATGGTCAATGACAATGCCGCTATTCGTGTGTTGCAATAAATAGTTTTTAAGATCATTAAGATATAGAGAAAAAAGGACAGGGCTTAAATTCTCGCCCTCCCTTAAACCTACACAGCAGATAAACGCACCATTTAAAGATACACAAGACTTATATTGTCATACATGGACTGTATTGTCCTGGTCATATTTTTTCCTAATTTTGCGAGAGCAAGTTTGTTAAAGAGGTCTCTGTATGCTTGGGAAGGCTTTTTTCAGGTCAATAAACGCAGCGTTTTATTTCCTGTTTATAGTCATTACCAAGTATTTTCATTTTTTCGAGGCCCTCAAAATGTTTCGTAATATTGTACCGCTTCTTTGCTTTATGGAACAAGAGTCGTTTGTTTCTACAAGCTACATTAAAAATACGGTTTACAAACATTTTTATTTCTATTTATGGAGCGATTTAGAGGAATTGTGTTCCGTTTACCAAATACCTTAGTTCTAGCTTCCGTGAATAATAACTGTACACCATGACATATTTCATTTACGATCCTCTTTATGCTCTCTGGGTCATGAGGCTGTGAATCTAGGGCTGCACACATACTGTCAATCATATTTTTGTCAATCAGCTGGGTGAACTCAGCTGAGCTAGTCGGGTCCCACGGACCAACCATCACCGCCCCAGCACCCCCACTGTCACACATGATTTAGGACACAGGCTCTGTGGGGTCTCATAATTATATGTTCTGGACTCTTATCCATTTCCCATTAAACAAAACAAAACAACAAACCTTTGTCTGTTGTTTATATAGCCCACTACACAAAAATGTTGCCCCCTTCCCCTACTAGACTAGTAGGAAACTTCTCTATCATAGCGTGCGGCTCGAGGCGGTGTTTAATCACTGAGGCGAATGTGAACGGGTCACAATGGCTGCGGGCTGGTAGAGGACCGTGAAATTCGTGAATTGTCGTCGTCTTAGGCACCAAAAACAAAAAAAAAATGCACAAGGCGGGAGCGTAAGTGCGCTCTGAATGCGCAAGAAATTGCAAATGTTTGCAGCATGCCTAGATCCTTACGAATACAGACGTGGGAACTCCATTATGGCTACACCCCTGTGCATTTTAATTATAACGTCGGCGTTCACATGTATCCGTCATAATGACCACGACAATAAAGGTCCTTAACCCTTACAGACTGAAGATAATCAAGTGATTAGTCAGAATATAAAATTCGTGATTTCATCTTATCCAGTGTCCTAATTTACAACACAGAAGAACAGTAAGACCCAATGTAAGCTATACAAGTACAAGAACAGTAAGATCCAATCTAAGCTTTACAAGTACAAGAACAGTAAGATCCAATCTAAGCTATACAAGTACAAGAACAGTGAAACCCAATCTAAGCTATACAAGTACAGGAGGTCGCCATGCCCACTTGCGGATAGGCAAAGAGCGTGCGTAATGGATTATGAATTAAACTACGAGCTGCCCAGCAGACTGACATTTCCTTTACTTGACATAAGGCACAGTAAATGATTCTGAGACAGGTATACTATGCCCAGGATTAACTAGAGGGGTCAATGGATATTGAGACCAGTGGAGATTGAGAAAATGACCGTCACTGTGGTTCAACGGAGGATAATATTTGACAGGATTGAGAAACTGTCTATTCTAAAAGACATTCCATGTAATGCACTCTGCTTCGATCAGCCGATATTCCCTAGCACTACTACATTGTAGCGAGCAACATGTTGTCTGCCGAGTAAACAGATCAATAATGTTCTGACAATTTACTTATCGCGCTGTTTCTGGTTCTGTCCGAGAATAGAATAGTCCACACTTTTCACAGGAATACTTGGTGATTGAGCTGCTCAAAGCAGGTGCTGTTTTCCCCTTTCAGGTCTTTATCTATTTTCTGACTAAGATAACTGTCGAACAACAATTCTAAAAATATGCTGAAACTCACAGTGCGGCCTTGAGCCTGGTGTTCTTGAGACATCCTTATTAATACTGCAATGCTCTAATTTTGGTCCTTTGTTGTTTACATGTGAAAGTTCACTGGCTCGATGACTCCAAAGATTCGAACGCAATTTCGTGTTTTTGAAATGTCTATGAATTCGCCAGGTCAGACACATCTTAGTGAAAATTAGAAGTTCAGAAAGAATAGTTTTCCATGTTTTGTAAGCGGATATCCCGACCGGCAGTACGATAACAGTTTGTGCTGTTGGCTTTAACTTTAAGGCCCTCGTACGCTGTTTTGGCCAAACATCTGTTTATGGCGAGGATAACAGGCTAACAACTTCTGTTATAACAAGAAATTACTGTCATTAAATCAGTAATTTGAGAGATACCGGCGGCTCACGAACGCTGCTTAAGATTACATTATGCCTACTTTACTCTACTCAATGGGACACGTGTCATTATAATGATGATTCCTGTGACCCATTATAATGATGATTCCTGTGGCCCATTATAATGATGATTCCTGTGGCCGCACGTGTTCAAAGAAAATTTCCATTAGGATTATAAAGTTTATCTTATCTTATTTATCCTATCTTAATATGAGAGTATGACAGACTGAAAGTATGACAGATTGATCATTGGACATAATAATATTAGTGGTTGGTCTTGGAATTAGGTTAGTTATCACCTCGATTAAGGGTGAAGGAAAGATCTTCTAGAGATAGTGCGAACAAAGTATAAAAGAATGCATATAAAAGCAATGGAATATGATTATATAAGATACAGAAAATGCTGTATGCAAATACATCAGTGATTATTAAAACGGTTTGTTCCTATTGTTTAACATTTTCTCTTGAAATCCGTTTTATCTTTTAAATTTCCCATACTGACATGAAATATGAGGATTTGGATACACAGATACACTAATATCAAATCTGATGCCAGAAATAGGTGATGGTCTGAGCCTCTCATCTTAACCCTCTAGTGCCCACTGGTCCATATTTGGCAACCCAACCTCAAGGGTCCAGTATGGAGTGATCCAAATATGGCACGGATGTTTCAGTGCCCGGAGGTCCAAATTTGACCCAAAATTTTTCACCTATTAAATGTACTGACATTGTTCAAAATCAATGTTTTATATGTATTTTGGGTGGCATTTGAAGTGTGTATGTGAATTTTCAGAATTTTCCTACCAGTATTTCTATGCCTGGGCACTAGAGGGTTAAATTGCATTTGGGCAAAATATGCACACATGAAACATTCGAGAAGAAAACAAAGTAAAAGCCTTAAAAAAAAAACCTACTCGAAATGTTCGGCATTTCCTGGGAACCGGAAAGTTATTATATACAGTGAATACCGGCTGTGTAGAATTCAAGAACCGTCGTTTCTGAGTGCGAGCTTCTTAGCGTTGAGTAGCTCATGCCATATCAAGAAAAGATGTGGAAGATAAAGAGATTCTTGGAGAAGTTGGAGAAGAAAATAGAGTGAAAATCTAAAATTATAAGTAATTAACTCATAACTTTTGCCGCCCTCGCGTAGGGTTGTCATTATACCGGTACATTATTATGATCATCGCTTTCGTTTCGTTGATTAAAAAGCAAGCACTATCGTGAGTCGCACCTTATGGTGGAGAAGTTTAAGATCAATGGAGGACAAAACTGTTCTGTTGTGGGCCGTTCAAATAACATAAAGACAATATTTTCATGACAAATGCGTAGGTATCCAAAACATGAAACCCCAGAGAGATGGTGTCTGATTCTTACCGCTTTCCCTTCATATTTATTTACCGCAAAATCAAAATATGCGGTGACGGTGCAAGGCGTCTGTCAATTTGAAAGACCTTCTAAAGATGGCTGTGGTATGCAGCATGGAATAGCTACCAAAATAATTATTAATATATTCTGCGTTGAGAAGCGAGTGGCAGGATGATATCCGATCAAGTGATTAAAATCAAGGACATTTAGTCAAGAAAGATCATAGAGTGAGCCCGTTTCTGCTTCTTTCACCGCTTCAGCGATTGAGCAAATATGGCGGCGATCTCATACTGGATTTCTATTTCATGGTTTTAGTGGCACAGTGTAACACCGTGTGAAAAACTAAACCAGGAAGCGATAAATCTGTATCAGCCAATAAATGCAAATGCTTCAAACTGCAGTAACTCTAGTCAATCAGATTCTTGACATATTAATATTCTAAAGATTTCCTTGAACGAGTGTATGGGGTATGTAGGTGAAATTCACATACACTGTAATTATACATTCATACTTGCCTCAACACTGTTGTGACACCTTTGACCGACGACAAAATCATGAAATCACGTGACCTCTTGGTTGAGATAGAAAGGCACCATTTTAGATCTCTCTGCCAAGGTCTTGCTATTCTATTCTCTAATTCCTTTGACAAACTGACGAGCGGCGGGTGGTGGGTGGTGGGTGGTGGTGTGTACAGTCAGTTTGTTGTCTTCCCATTACATTTTTTTATTCTGCCTCTCTGTGTCTGTGTCTGTGTCTCTGTTTCTTTCTCTGTCTCTCTCTTTGTCTCTCTCTTCTCGCTCTCTCTCTCTCTGTCTCTCTCTCTTTGTCTCTGTCTCTGTCACTCTGACTCTCTCTCTTTCTATCTATCTCTGTCTGTCTGTCTCTCTCTCTAACACACACACACACACACACACACACACACACACACACACACACACACACACACATGACGCGTCCTCGGTTAAACGCACAGAGACACAAAGACGATATCAACAGCAGCAGGAATATCAGAAACAGCTAGCGCTGCACACGCATATATACACACAAATATGTATATACAACACACACACACACACACACACACACACACACACACACACACACACACACACATACATACACACACACGCACACACATCTATAAGTTCGTGACATTTATTCAAAACTTCAGCGTAGGTGTAGCCTTATCGTGTCATATTATTATTAGTAGTAGCCCTTCAGGACGTGACAGGAAAAGTTCGGCTAGAAATACATTTAAGAGAAGTTAATAGTTCTCAGTTTGGCATCATACTAGCGGCATAAGTAGAAAAAAAAATAAGCAAAGCACATTGAGAAAGAAATATGCTATGAAGGAATCTAGAAAGATATATTGCAAGAAGATGATTGTATGGCTTGAATGGCTTTGATGAGAAAGACCACTAGCCTATAAAAGTTGAAGATAGAAGAGATGTTTCCAACACTGCCGTTCATCCATTGGTCATCCAGGGTGGCGCTGTGGCCAGGTGCACATGGATAACGCCGTTCCTCAATATGACTGTCTTGCTTACAAAGTCATGAATGTTCTGAAATCATCCTGTCCAAGTAGATGCTGTTCAGTACACAAATAGAAACGTCTGTAAATAGCCCCACACTTTATTTGAACCATTTGACCACTTTGGCCATCTGGTCAAGGTGCAGATGAAGCCATTCGTAATAAGGCTGTGCACAGCGGTGTAACCAAGGCCTGTACTGTACTTGGATCAGTCCCAAGCCAGTCATATACTATAGAGAGGGCCACATGTTTTGGAAGGTAGATCTAAAATCTCTTCGGTAGCATCAGATCATTTAGTACTTAGCAGACCAGTAATTGAGAGCAAGGGCCCTATTCTGGTGTTGGGGAAAAAGCGGCACTGTAGACTAGGATGATCTACATGTACTAGACGGCACAGCTGACCTGTTAACAGTGTGAAAAAAAGTCGTTTTCCAAGAAAATTACATATTTAATTATATCTTCACTTAATCTTTTTCCATGCTGTAATTAAGTACGCGTGCACTCACAAGGATGTACTCACAAGAACAGTCTAATTCAGTAAGAATGGAATTATAGGGTAGGGTATATTTTACAGAGGGTATATTTTACAGAGGGTATATTTTACAGCTTCTTAGTGAGTTTGATACAAAATGTGTTAATGGGAGAACAAATGTGTAAGTGTTTACCGTATACAGTTGAAAATGTCTGAACTCACAAAACGTGCTCTATGTAGCTGGCAGATTATGAAAAAAAAAAGGGGGAAAAAGAAGAATTAAAAAAAGGTGTCAGATTCTAGCACACTGGTGACACCGGCATGACGTATATCGGTGTGGATCGCACTGTCTTGGACAAAAATTGACTGTGATAGTAGCTGTCACTGGACTGGACAGGATGCAGTGAAAATTTATCTTGTGAGAATTATTAATTTCCTTGATGAGTGTGTAATATACGAGTACAAGAGTGATTAGTCCTGGCTGTCTTATCAGGCTCAGGATAGCGGAAAATTTTCGATTATTTCCCTTACGTAGTATAATAACCTCTGGTGACCACACAAGGGGAGGCTAATCACTGGCCCAATGCGTAAGTGTACCCGTAATAGGCATTTTGACACCAGTGATTAACAAATTGTCTCGAGGTTTTGAGAAACAGTTCGCCAGGACTGTGGAGCGCAGACAGAGTGGCAGGCACAATTTCTTGGGTCTATCAGAAACGGCTGAAATTGTTGGCAATATCCTGGGACTCTTCCAATGTGTCCTTACTGATTGGAATAGAGTTACAGACCAATACCTAGGCATTCTTACAAGGTACCGTAGCCCTTTCTCCTCTCAAACCCTGACCCAAACCCTGACCCTAATCCTAGTCCAAGCACATCATGAGGCTGAGAGGATCCCACGAGTTCACAAAATCGCTGTACATGTGTGAGCGGGAGGGGTAAGGAGGATCCCGCAGGGAAGAAACAAGAACAACACAACCACCACATAAAGAATGTATCAAATCGTGTAGATGGTGATGATGGTCGGGTGTAGGTTCGTCTAGCTGGGGTGATGATGGTGGTAAATGTCCCTATATTATTATTATTAGGGTATGAGGCTTGGGAAAGGAGTCAAGCACCCCAGTCTCAGTAACACTAAAAACAGAAGTTCACTCCAGCAAGAAATTGAGAAACACGTCCGTTTCACACATTCACGGTACACAATCTGAAATTTATTACTATTAATGTTTCTTTCCAGTGCAAAACAAACGTGCAAACCAAACCAACCGTGCAGACCAAACGGTGCCAATGCGGTCCGTACTCTGCAATTATATAAAATCATGATACACATAAAAATCAAGTCTAAACTACAGTCGTAAATTCAAGTTTCCCGAAAAGTATCATTACAAGGTACAAAAATAGCAAGTTAGACTTACTCAACATCAATCTACTAGACTAGTACTACTTCAGTACTTCGGTTATTACATGAATGTTTCAATGTTCAACAAAAGACTCTTATTCTGTTACAGTCATCGAAATCAATGAAACATTTTTCAGACAATATCTCTACTAGGACTTTAGCAGTTATAAAATCCTAACCAATTTAAAAACAGGCAAGCACACAAACAAACAAACAAACAAGACGATACTAAGCCTTTTTCTCAAGTATAACTTGTCAAGGCGTGGCGGACGACGGGTGTTCCAGCTCTCAGGAGAGCGGCTTCCTCATCGCTAGCTGGCCACGCACTGCCCCAGTCCTAGAGGTTGGCCACCCTCCAAGACCGGGAATGCGTAACCACTACCAATTTTAAAATTAAAGCCAATCAAACCAAAGAACCGAACAACCCACGCCATGACGCAATGACCATGAGTCCGAGATGGTCAAACGAAACACAGGCCATGTGTACTGGCCCCGTTACGCAGGTCTTACATGGCTCGTATACATCTGGAGCAAACGGAGTAAAGGGGTAGGGGGACACATCCCCCACCCTTTGATCATACATTTGCTAGTCATAATACACTGTATATAACAAAATGACCCTGTAGTGCTCTCAGGCGTTTTCGTACATAGACACATGGTGGTAACCATGTGCGTAACCGTGACCTGCTTCCTTAAAGTTATCCTCAAACTCTATGAGTGGCCTAGCCCGCTCACACATGTATTTGGAACCACCCACAAAATGCCTAATCTAGGTCTTCGTCCACTTCTAGCAGACAACATGGCATGTCAATGTTTATGTCACCACCATTGTTTCCCCTACATGGTTTCTCATGAGCAGATCCAGCTGAAAGCTGGGATATTCTGTTAGATTCCCTGAAATCTCGTAGCTGTATGTTAATAGCGCTCTGGACAGATGCGTTTTTGCACACGACCCTGCACTGAACTGGAGCTGAACCCAGAAATCCGGCTCATTTTGTATCTCGGGATTCTCCCCTTAGATTAGATTAATGTTGCGAGGCGTTTAGAGGAAGGATTAAGGAAAAAAAAACAAATTTGGATCAGTCCCTAAACATCATCACTATATATAGGAAATCTGTTATTACCCGTGAAAGAAGTGAAACAGTCAGATGTATGCTGTGCCAGTCATAGACATCCTAAGTTTGTTTTAAATTAGGATTTCTTTATGTGCAATATCAAGGGTCTACGCTGATGATTAGAGACAGAAGGTCAAACGCCAAAGATCTGGCAAATTTCGCAAACAGAGCCGAAAAGCTGACGCACCCGTGAATTTACTCACGCTCATTGAAGGAAGGGATAGCGTGCCGTGTGCACATGCAGCTCTCTATTCCAGAAATGCTAGGCAGATCTCGCTTAAAGACGGGACAGTTGTCACGCTCCTAGCAGGTATTTGGAGGAAAAGTACATACTGAAAAAAAAAAGTTTGAGAAAATGTTAAAACTCTAGCTTAGCGCCATCTTGTGTCTTTCCAGTTTGACGATCACAGTCTAAAAATGGCTGAGCCAGTGTGGTCTCTCTTCCTAATACCCTAAACAACTCTGAGCTCAACTGGCTGTGCAAAGAAGGGATTATTCATACATGACTTTCGACATCTTCCTCAAATCAGGCCCATCACAGTTGAAATCTGGCCCATCACAGTTGAATCTGGCCCATCACAGTTCAAATCTGGCCCATCACAGTTGAAACCTGGCCCATCACAGTTGAAATCTGGCCCATCACAGTTCAAATCTGGCCCATCACAGTTCAAATCTGGCCCATCGCAGTTGAAATCTGGCCCATCACAGTTCAAATCTGGCCCATCACAGTTCAAATCTGGCCCATCACAGTTTAAAACTGGTCCATCACTGTGGTGGAGCAAAAGGTTCTCGTGTCTCATTTTCCAGATACTCTGTAGCTTACCAATATCACCCTCTTAAACAAAATATTTCCTCCTGAATTACATGTCTTCCTTTCTCACCGTCACGATCAAACAGCTGCTACTGATCATTTTCAAATATATAAAACACTATCAGTACTGTGGCAAGAAAAATTTAATAAAGTTCCAAATTTTCGGATCAGTGTCCTTCTTCAGGGAACATAACATAAAATAACGAATAAGAAAGATCACACGAACACACATCACGTGACAACACCTCGGCAGGCGAAACCAAATCTAAACAAACAGCAAGTAAAGGGGTAGAAACTAACTGCTACTGATCATGATAAATGTAATGGCGTCGATGAAAAAAGAAGATCACATTGCAGTGGACACCATTGTCTGAGCGGACTGAGCCACTGTATACAAGGAAGGATCCGATCCGGCACAGAGACGTCTGCCTCTAGCTCGCTGCCTACCACGTCCGGGACACACAGACAAAGTGAAGCCACTCCTTACGTCAGAGTACGCTAACCAGGTCAAGGGCATGACCCCAGGCTTGAGCATGATGATTACCATGACAACAGCCCATGTGGTCTCTGACTGGCCGCAAGGGTCGTCGGTGTGGCTGTCTCTCTGGCAGAAGATCTCTGTGAGCAGCACAATGAAGAAAGGAAACTGGAGGATGACGCACGCGAAGCTGGATAAGAGGACCACTCTCAGGGAGTCACGAATCAAATGTCTGTTGAATAAAAGTCATCAGTAGATTAAATCACTGGATCTTTTCCTTCCTGAGGAGATTATTAGACTATGTATCCTGCTTTTATAGTGCTGATGTTAGCGATCATCAGCAGGTTCACGGTAGACATGGAAACTTAGCTGTTTTAGTTTTCGTTGCCCACAGTATCTTTCCATGGGGATAAAACTTGCAGGAAAGCAAAACGTTGTACTGATGCAGGTTATGACTAATAAAGCCCTTCGTCTTTCTCTCTCTCTCTCTCTCTCTGTTTCTCTCTCTCTCTCTCTCTCTCTCTCTCTCTCTCTCTCTCTCTCTCTCTCCTCCCTCCCTCTCCCTACCAAAATACAAAGAAATAAAAACAGATTGTGAAGTGACTATACATGCAAGGAGTCAGAATCAAAAACAAGATATTAACAGATATTAACTGACCTGTAATGAAGCAATTCTTCCCCAACTCTCATCCTTACCCTTATTTAAAGAAAACCCCTACAGTGTTCAAGCAAGATGGAAGAGAGAAAGAGAGAGAGAGAGAGAAAGAGAGAGAGAGAAAGAGAGAGAAAGAGAAAGAGAGAGGGGGAGAGAGAGAGAAAGAGAGGAAGAAAGAGAGAGAGAGAGAGTATGTTTATGATGCTAGAGGAAAAAAATCACCTGTCCGGGTTGGGTCCCAGGTCCCGCCTTTTGGCCATGATGGAGAGAATGACGTAGAGCATAATGATGGCCGCAGCCATGGACAAGACCAAGAACGCTGGACAGAAGAAGCTGACGAAGACAGTGACGGTCTGGAACTTCCGCTTCCACAAGATCTGGCATGAGCCGCTTTCCTGGAAACGGTAATGAAAAACATAGTCAATGGCAGTTAATTACATCCACATCCTTCTTGATTTGGACTACATAATAATAATGTGGAAAATATAATGCGGCAGAATGGCAGTGACTATAGAATGTAATACAAAGAGCTGGCACGGTGCAGTCCTGTTATGAAAGACTGACTGTCTATGCAGGGTCAAGGACGGTATAGTCTTCTTAATAAAGATGGACCGTCTAGCCCTCACAAGAAATGGTAGGCGTGTCGCTCCAAACCCACACACACAAGCTGTGGAGTGAGAAAAGTTGTCCAACAAATATCTTGTAAAAATAAAGTAATAATTACTTGCTGTTATAGGATCGCTGGGTTTTGATGTTGACGTAGTGAAAATAATAAAATCGTATTGTTATCTTACTGTAATAGTCACGAGCTTGAAATTATGAATTGTTTTCCTAGAGAGATCATGAGATCTTTGTTGTTGTTGTTGTTGTTGTTGTTGTACGTGGCTCAGAAACAACCATCCAAGGTACAGACAGTACAACCGACATCTGACAAATGCTGGACAAATGGGAACAATTCCAAACAAACAATATCCTTCAAGTTAAGAGCTGGCCATAACAGATTTCGGCAACATCTTCAGAGAATATTCAAGGTTGGAGACATTGGGACATGTTCTTGTGCAGAACTCATACAACAGCACTGCCATAGGTGTGACCAACAGAGGGTGAATTATTGACTTGAAGGCTCCCCATTGCAGCTGAAACTGTTTGAGACACCACAGCATTCTTGATTCACGCCACACTGGTCTCTTGATTTGACAGGATTTGTCCGACACGAAAAATACACAAGAAAAAGAAGAAGAAGTCAGAGAGAATTTCTGGTTTTGGAACAAAGATAGACTAGATTTTACATACTTGACGCAGGTTGTTTTTGTTTGTAATTCTTGCTTCAAAATCGCATCATAATAAAAATATATTCAAGATATATAGGGCTATCGTAACACATGAAACTTCTGAAATGATTTACAATGCACGAGTGGGATATCTACTAACGTCCTTCTTTCTATGATCATTATACACTTTATACCATCACAATATTCTTTGCCGGTATTATGAGGTTGCAAGGATTTCTAGTGCATTACGTAAATGTACGATGTACAACAGAGGCAAGAACTCGAGAACTCAGATTGCAGGAATCATTCCGTAGTCTCCATTTTGTGAGTAATTTTTGATAAGCAGGTAGAGGCCATGGGAATCGTGACCACAGCGTTGTCGTGCAAAGAGCAAGTGAGTTTTGCGAGCGAGTACATGATGTTCGAGATCATGAGGTCATACATCATTATCCCCTTTCTTCCAAATACAATAACCACAACAGTCATTTGGAATCGACATTTTAGGGCTCTGGTTTTTGTAGGTGGAAGAGAAGTCACGTGTCTCAGCCAATAAAAGCAATGTTTGAAATTCAAGCATTTAATGAGATAAGACGTGGGAGATAAACTCTATTTTAATTTGTTTGTCTGTAGAAAAATTTCGTTCATTATAGCCCGGAAATGAAGTATCAGTCAGTTGTGAGCTTGTAAGAATTACATGAACTCTCCATTAACTCTGCACTTATGTAATTCTTACGGTGGTATGAGAGCTCATCGTTAATACGTAAGCTCTCTGATATAACGCCTTATCACATCAGTCAGCATTAATTCCTCGATAATTAGAGAAATTAGAATTTGATTGCTTCAACGATTCTCTTCCTATTTTCTGGTTTGTTGGGATAGGTCTGCTGAAAATACCCCCCCCCCCCTTTTCCCAAAAAGCTATAGGTCTGCTGGTGACCAGGAATTCGCTTTTCAGTCATAGAACATATTATGCTTACGTCACTGAACCGTGCTGTTGCTCCATTTAGAAACATTGGAACGACCATGGATGAACCTATGACCCAGGGAAGTCCTACAAGCAGCGATGTCAGGAATCTCCTACCGGAGCCGTCCATCATACGAGGGGTGAGCAGGTAGTAAAACCGCTCGACAACCAACACCAGAACAGCGAGAGTAGAAACGGACACCTGAGTGTAAAAGATCACCTCATACACAATACACGTGTCCACATCGTGTCGCCATGTGCCCTGTGGAATATAGCGGAACCTTGATATAAAGTAGCCTACTTGTTCAGTATATATACCTAGTCTAGTTATTAACTATAAATTTCACACGTAGGATTTCATTATAATTCTATCATTTCATAAATCAGTTAGATCTCGATATTAAGCACAAACCTCAGTAATAAGTATACGTTCTCCATGAACAAAGGCATATTTTTTATTAAGGCTCTGATGTAGTTTATGGTAACGAAATACAGGACTCAAAAGACAGGTGGGGTCAATTAAAGAATGGAATGAAATCATCACTAGATCTAGTACCAGCTCCTCCACTTTCATCACCGACACTCTCCCTCCCTACAAGTACAAACTTGCGCCCCAGCACAGCCTTACTAGTCTGTTAAAACTTTAGTAATACGAAGACTATAACGAAAGAGAAATATTTCAAAAGATGCATAAAACGATAATAGATCTATAGACTACTGCATCCTTATTCGGCACAAGAATATTCATGCTGGTGAATCAATGGGGACCACACGGAGTCCCATCCGCAGGCTTGACCATGCCACAAGGAGCAATAGCTCGTGGTACAAAAAGTGAATCATGAAATTCGCTGGATCAACCCACTCACCTGCATAAGAGTGTCTGAATACAAGGGACAGAGGAACACCCCAATCACGAGCTCTAGAACACAAACATTAACCACTAAAATGTTCTTGGGTTGGCTCCTCAAACTGGGACTCAACACAATGTTGATAATCTGGCAAAGAATGATAGATCATAATATTATATATATTACTTCACAAGGTTGGGGAGGNGGGGGGGGGGGGGGGGGGGGGGGGGGGGGGGGGGAATAGACGGTGTATAAAAGCTAGGAAGTAGAAGACAATAAAACTCAAATTTCTAAAGATAGGAATGCGATCGAATGATGGGACCATTTTTTTTTTTGTTTGTTTTTTGATATATCTCGTTACGTTTGGCTTGCAAAGCTTCAAAGAGACAATCAAAATCAAATCAGGAGAATCTGACTTGAAGCATTCGCTTTTCATTGGCTGACATACACAATGAGAGGCGCTTATATCCGGGTTTATATATGAATATTATGCATTGCTGATAACGGCTGTCGATGAAAAAAATTGTCATCATCTTTTCAGTTGCAGATATAGCCATGAGCGAGTTTACAATGTACTTTAAAGCTAGAACTTAAGAGAGGTAAGAGGGAAACGTTATTTTTTTTTTTTTAAAAGGGGGGGGGGGGGGGGGGGGNGGGGGGGGGGGTGGTGGGGAGAAGAGACAAAGAACAAGAAAAAAAAATAAAGTTCTTCCAATAGGATCTCACTGGAAAGCTTACGTGATTATGTAATGCTTTTAAGACCTCTTCAAAAACGTACCTGACTTGCGTTTGCCAAACAGACCCAGAGCGCCATGACAATATGGAGGATACATAATCCCAGATGATCACCCTGGTGAGTATGAGCCTCTGGTACGAGACCCTGGGTGAGCAAAGTGGAGTTCTCAAGTCGATCACCGGGATTTAGGTTCACTGATCTCGAGGCCATGGTAGAAATAGGTCGGGACTTCCGAATCTGTTGCACTCTAAATAATCCCGACAAACCCTGGAGGTTTGTAGTGGCCAGTAGCAGTTGATACAATATGTTGATAAGAGTCACTATGAATACTGCAGTTTGCAAATCTATGACACCACTGTTGGTATTCTTTGGCTCAGTTTACAGGGATAATCTTGAAAAAAAAAAGTGAAATATTTCAGAGAAAAGAAAGCTATCAAAAGTGAAGAAACAATGAATCCAACGCAATCAGAATTTAATGCTCCATAGAATTCCCCACATTATAATAGTTTGTGCAGTCTTAACAAGCCTTTTTCTTTGACTTTGCCTTGCAGTCATGACAATACCGAGCAGGGGTGCGTGAGCACTTTGGCTCGCTGGGAAATATTAGCCCGTTCTTATCGCAAGGGTTATCAAACTGGGTCTTATGTGTCCGCCGCTAGTCAGCAAGTTTTAAATGCATATTGTTCACGTTAAACCGTTTTCAGTGCTTTCAAGTATTTGAAAAACTCACACAATTTATCAGTTTAATCCTCGTTCAGAGTCTGGGTGAGTATGGCAAAGTAAACGCAAGCGTCAGACAGTTCTATCTACTGAAGGGGATTAACCGGAAGTTACAGTTTCAATGTCGCTTTTATACTTTCCATTCTTTGTGTCTTCTCTTAATTCCCATTGTAAGATTATCAAGAATGTGGAAAAATGTAATGATTGCGGGTGTCCATCCTCGGCGTCAGCAGGGTTGGTAACACTGGGCGAATCGCAAAGACGTTTGGATTTCAAGTACGAGTACGAGTATGTCTTGTACACAATACAATATTCAGTGGGTACAACAGATTTAATCATTTGCTCTATTCAAAAGTTCACCCTCTTCATCCACGATGCGATGTGAGGAATGTATGCTAAAGTAGTGGTTTTCTGGAGTAGACGATCGACTTCCTAATCCACGTGACATGATTTATCTTGCTTTACACGCGTTAAGTCAGGCTTCCAAACAAAAGTCATAGGCCTAATCTCGTTAGTAGAATATTTCAGCTTTGGACCAATGTCATTATTTCATCACACTATTGCTAGGAAAAAGAGGCTACAATCCATCATGATTAATAATAATAATAATAATAATAATAATGATGAATGCTAAACGATATTTCGAATACGGTCAGTGTAGCCCGTCCTGGTAATGCCTGATTGCTTAACTACTCTTTTATGCCAGGTCATATCTACTTTCAGCCAGTCATGACCTCA
>JAWQUT010000018.1:3881688-3936972 GCA_033807755.1 Ellobium chinense | reverse complement strand
TGTGTGTGTGTGTGTGTGCATGTGTATGTGTGTGTGTGTGTGTGTGTGTGTGTGTGTATGTATGTGTGTGTGTGAGTGTGTGTGTGTGTGTGTTCATGTGTTTGAGTATTATGTAGGAAGGAAAGTAAACAATACATCCTTATGTGACAGTGGTAAACCTGAAAGGAGTAAAACCATTGTTCCTCAGGCATCCACTCAGTACCAGGCACCACCAGGCTGTAGCAAGGGAAATACAGTACTAAATGAAAAACTGTGTCATCGCTGCGGCCTCAAGATCTGGATCCAGGTTGTCTTGTAAGTCACCGGCTACTCGCCAAAATAAATGTTTGCTTATATCCATGTATTATATGTATTGCGATTACGCAACAATATGTAATGTTCATATTGCTCTATCAAACCTCTCTCAATATTCGTACGAAGGGTCACATAGACAAAGCCCGGAGTTTTAACTGATGAGAAAAATTGAGACGGCTCGAACTGCCTGAAAGACCTGGGATAATTTACAACAGTCACCATGGACTTGTGAAAGACATGCGTAGGAAATACTAACTAACAACAATAACAACAAAAACAAAAACAACTGCAATATCGACGACGACGACGACGAGAACACCAACACCAACAACAACAACAACAACGACATTACATCGTGGTCATCATCATTAAGAGAGACATGAACAAAACCAACCATATGAAAGTAACCACAGAGTTAAAGGAAAGGTCAAAGTTCACTATGCCTGACTGACTCTCAGTAGTTTGATTCTCTCCCTTGCCCAAAAATCACTCATGCCACGTCACTGTTCAACACAAAGATCCGATGACGCGTTGCTCTATCAAAAATAATTTGACAGTCAAAGATATCGTCATTTAGCCTAGTTTAAAGGAATACAGGGAGGAAGTAAAACTGTTGTAATCTGCAGTAAGATGGACATCGTTTAGATTGATAGAAAGTGACCTCAGCTCGGTGTTCCCGTGTTACTTACTTTATTATTCACATGGTTTTATGACAAAATGGCGGGGAAAAGTGACGTTATCATTCCGCTACATCCTTGTGCCTTTGCTGGTAAAATGTGGAAACCCTATCTCAACTTTATACACTACTATACTAACTTACTAAGTCTTTCAACTGGGAAGGAGGCTGCAGAACCAGGGCACTGGACCGGCGACTAACAAAATCCTTTATTATTAATTTCATTCATATTATTGTATAATCATTTGCCTGACAATAGATGGGGTAAATAAGTCTTAGATTGATTTCTTTTCAGGTACTCCTCACTTCTCTCACAAAATGGAATGCAAGGGAATGTCATCGAATTGCTTTCCTCCTACTTGTTCTGTTACGTAATAAACCGATATCTTCAGATCATATTGTGTTTATAAAAGTTTTCTTCTTTTTGCCTTTCCCCTCGCAACCACCGAAGACTATAAAGTTTACCCTCTCTCCGCTAGAGGGTGCTAAATGGTGGTGTAGACACTTTTTAGACCAAGTATACCGTCTTGTTCCATTTTAGTCTTTACTCTCTCTTTCTCTCTCTCTCTCTCTCTCTCTTTTTCTCTCTCTCTCATTATCAGAATCTCTTTTCCGATCTCAAATTACTCGTACGACTCTTTTGCGTTGTAACCTAAGACGAAGCTGGAGAAAGAGATAAGAATGTCTCGGATTCCTACAGCAAGTTCGGTCTATCACTAGACGTCTAAATCACTATATCACTATATCACTATATCACTATATCACTATATCACTATATCACTATATCAGTAACGACTAGGAATTGATGGTGAAAGGCGGATGGGGGCGTGGATACCGTCAGCCCAGTGCAACAACGACTTATCTTTGGATGGCCTGTTTACATACCAAAAAAAACCAAAAAGGTAAAAACATGGAGAAAAGAAGACATAATATATATATATACTGTGAATGTTGGTCCTGGGAAGTCATTATTTATCTTTATCTCAAACTACACAATGTTGATTCACGACCAGATCATTAATGCCCATGGTGAAAGAGGGGCTCTTAATATTTGTGTCTCATTGATAAATTATGTGGAACTAATAACTGTCACCCATCAGAATTAAACGTATAAAAATTAAAATCCCTTCGTCACTATGTTCTTAAAGTGTCTTACCATAGAAAACAAGTGCACAACTAAATCTAGAATTATTATCACATTAGACTGTGCCCCTCCCACCCCCACCCCTTTTCTTGTGGAAAACAGATCAATGAAATAAGGATAGAAGTTTAAACTGTACTCCTGATGTTGTGCCGTGGCAAAAGGAGGACTCTCCACCATGATGGGAAAATCGAGAAGCGACTTGCATAGATAACGAAAGAAATAGTGAGTGACACCAAAATTATTGCACAACATTTTCTGCTTGTGACAGCAGTGGCCGTATGGATAATCCATTCGTCAGTTAACGTATGGCGTTAACTACAGTGAACACTACTGATGTCTTGGGAGTTTCTTTCCCGTAACTACCGCGATGATCACAGGGCCACAGTTGTAGCACTCAGTATTGAAGTATTAAGTGAGTGAGTGAAGAGTAATACATTTACAAGGTTCATAGATAGAACATTCCATAGTCAGGACCAAACGTCGTGTGAAAATTTCACCAGACAGGAAAAGTTAATCAATTCAGCTGAAGAAAAATTGGGAATCTGAGATTGATTTTAATGGCGCACCAGCCTCATATAACAGCTACACTACAGCAAACGATACAGAATAGTTTACTAATACTTGCATTTGGAATGTATGAATTATATGACATCTGTAGTAGTGCATGAAACAGTATCTTTTATCAAAATAAAAAATGGTAACTCGACGAGTCTCAATGTTATCTTAAACAATGTTTAATGTAAACATGTCAGGTCTGTTCTGATTTTGATTTTGAGATATCGCCCATGGATTTGAGAGGTTACATTTGTTGAGTTCAAACTGTGGGGGAAAAAAAAAAGATCTTCCGTGAAATGATTTTGGTAAGACTTTCTTTGGACATCTTTAAAACTTTATGTGCAAATTCGATTAGAGCTTGCTGGAAGAAATACACTGGCGAAAATGTCTGTCTGTAATGGATGACACAGACTTCACTTAGTCTATAATAATTATAAATCAGTGAGTTCCCTGAGCAGGTATCAGCCCTGGTTTTTTTTCATGATTTTATTATTATTTTTTTTTTTGCTCAGAATTGGTAGTGCTTACTGTATTATTTTGATACTTACGTAAATTCTCTTTGTTTCGTGAATACGGTCCAAGTTCGGTGTTTTTAAGGTTACAGACCTGTAATTGTACTTTCACTTTGTGGTCCTACGACTTAGGGGGTATATTTCATCTCCCCTTTTCCCTCTTTTGGCATGCCCTGCTTCCAGTAATAAGGGCTCCAGGGGGGAAATTTTGATATCATGGGAATCTGTGTCCATTTTACTTTATTTTACCAGGCACTATTTAGCCCTGGGCTGGAACTGCCAGGTCAAGGGTGTGCTCAGGCGGAAGAGGAGGGGTTTGGCATTGACCAGTGAAAAATGTAGGGTCTGTCTACAAATAGCAACCAAGCTCAAAATTTCAATGGGCTTGCTAGGGTTGGGTAAGTCTTAAAATTTGGGCCACATAATGAGCTTCAATCTGGTATGGGTCTGGGTGAAAGCTAAAACTTTGGGTTCAGAGGGCAGCTCAAAATGTTAATATAGTCCATAGAGGAAAAAAGGGTCCAATCCCATTACAGGTCTGTAACCTTAAGTGGATCATACGTCACTGGTTTTTGCGGTTCGCCCCTGAAATGTTTACTTGCGATCCCCGAAGTTGAAACCGAGCATTTGTATCAGATGGCGGGTCGAGAATATAATATAGTCTATGTGCGTAGCAGAGTCGTTTGCCAGAGTGAACATAATCATCGTTATGATAAGGAGCGGAATCAATAGAATAAACATGATTTTGGTCGTGTGAACCACCAGTGCAAATACTGGTGCTTTCCGATAGACAAATGCAAGTCCTAGACTTGGCTGTACCAACAGCCAAGAAACGCTTCCTCCCATGCACATCGTACGGTTTAATTTCTCCACTAATTTTATCATGTGTAAGTCACAAATCGACTATAACTGGTCCTTTTTTTCAAAAATTGGTGGGCAGCGACGTTTCTGACGGTCTCCGAAATCTGTAGAAAATGGGTTTTCCTATATCCAGATGACCTGTTCTAATTTTTAAATTGACGTTTATGCTCATGACGTCATTACTGTTGTGGTGTCTGCAGCCAAATTGGTGTTTTGAGGTCAAATTTCTCAAATATGGCGGGTTTTTAGAGAGGCTGGCGTTGAGGAAAATCGTTAATTTTTGGGGCTTTTTTTCGTGTGTTTGTTTTTCAGCTTAACCGATGATATGTTTACAAACGATGACCCGTGTGAGCACAATAATGACAAAGAGAGGAGCGGTATTAAAGTTGTAGATGTAGTTTGGTTGTTTAAATCGCACGATAACGCCGCAAATTTGCGGGTGCTTTGACTAGTATAATATAATATGATATGATATAATATAATATAATATAATATAATATAATATAATATAATATAATATAATATAATATAATATAATATAATATAATATAATATAATATAATATAATATAATATAATATAATATAATATAATATAATATAATATAATATAATATAATATAATATAATATAATATAATATAATATAATATAATATAATATAATATNTATATATATATATACGAACTTCTTTCTAATTATTATAATTTGTCATTTGTGTGGCGGTAATTATGACTGGCTGGTGGTTCTTGGCTGGCCATTTGATTTCACACACAGAATCCTTTCTCACCCCCTGTGGCTTGGAGACGTCAGGTTTCTTTCCCTTAAGTTTTGCAGGCAATAAATTTCAGTAGCACCCAGCCTCTTCCAACTACGGTACCCTACACACAGCATTGATCAACGAAGGATTTTACAGTTTACAAACCGATACCTTTTCACATACATTCTCCTGCATACGCACACATAGATACACTGGACAACTGTTTTTCCTCCACGTGTAGATCAATGTACTAGTAAAACAACTAGAAGAAAGAGAAATTACTGACGGACAAGGAACATATTTATTTCTTAGAGAGCTGAGTAATATGTTGGAAGTGAGGGTTGAAGATTTATCACCTGTAGGTGACAGGGCAATCAAATGAGTTTGTTTGTTGGTTTGCTTGTTCGTTTGTTTCTTTGTCCCATCACTTCTCATGTTTTTCAATAGTCAAACGCCAGGTTCAGGATTTTGATCGCTGTGTTCCGGTGTGTTTACCGAATGGATACTTTGACGTTCCTCCACAGGAGTTAGGCTCTGTCTCTCCACAGTCTGCGTGTCGCCGACGGCAGAGAATTCGTTGGTGCTATTTTCTTTTGGCATGTCTATGGAGCAGTTAAGATCACTAAATAACATTCGGAGTTCTTGCTGCCAATGGCAGGGCCAAGTCGTCAGCATCAGTTTGAAGACGAGACGATATTGATGTCGCATGACAGCATACATTGGAGCATGCACCATAGCGTTGGTAAACGTGAGCAGTTGCGAGATACGTTGGTAGATGTGAAAATCAGTGATGGTAAACAACCGGTAATATAATAGAGGGACAGCAAGGAGGTCAGGAAGCCATAAGAAGATAAAAACAACCATCAAGGCAGCCGTGATTTTCACACTGGTCACGTGAGCTTTGAACGCCTTGGATTCTCCCAGCTCACCTGATGCGCCACATACCTGTCTATATACCTGTAGCTGTTTCCGTACAACTACAAGTATGTGGATATACAATACAGTTGGGATACTCACACAAACGAAGATGGTCCCAAACGATGTCCAGAAGATATAGACCTTAGAGAATATCTCCAAATAGCTGCAGCGCTTTATGCTAGAGACAATTGTGGAATCGTAATAGTTCCAGTCCAGCAGAATTGGAGCGAAGGCCACGAGGAGAAGATAACACCAAAAGCCAATCAAGAAACGTTTAGTTCTACCCATTGTAATAAGTGAACCATACCGGAGTGGGTATATAATGCCTATATAACGATCTATGGCAAGGAGAAACAAATTTTGAAGCGATCCAACTCTGGCGATTAAATCCGAAGCGAACCATAAGAGACAAGTATATTTACAACACAAAATTGCGTCTCTAGTTGCGGCGAGATAACTTAATACATCCATGGGTATACACCAGGCACCCATCAGGAAGTCGGAAATGCCGAGGCTGAAAAGGAGCCAGTGATGAGGCGTTTGGAAGCCCGCGTAGAGTAGAGTGCTCCAAAAAATAATGCCGTTGCCGAGTAAAATGAAGGGAATGTATAAGACTGTGAGGACAACAAACACTATACTTGTCACTCTGACTGCGTCATTGTCAAGGTTGCTGCGAGTTTCGTTCGTTGTATTTGTCTTGAGATATGACACGTGTATTTCTGTAAGATCTAGGATATACAGACGATTCATGTCTCTTCTCTTCTGAGTTGCGGGACTCCCAACCTCAGAAACGCCATGTGCTCTTTCCCTCTTTTATGACAACATTTTTGCCTCTACCTCTTGTTTTTGAATTCAAATGAAACTGCCGCTACAGTCTGAGGAAGACACAATTGCAAACCAACTTAGACAGAACGCAATATCAATTATTTGCATAAGAATTAAACCACATATGTAGTCAACATTTCCTAAAATTGCTTTGCTTCGAAGGTGAGTGCTCCCGTCGTTTTTTTTTTTCTGTCTCAAAAGCCACTGATGGGCCCATAATATGTGAATTTTTCGCTATCACGATTCTATTTTCGCTTACACAGTACAACGTTCGAGACACCTGTCATGTTTTGGTAGACTGCACCAAAATGACAAGAAGCAGAAACTTTCTGATTTTTCTCAGAATACATCACACGTCTATTTCGATACTTTTTTTTATTTTTACTTTCGATACCTTTGGATCTGGTTGCAGGGACAAGCAATTTACGTCAGACAAATTGTCACCGTTTACATTAAAAATATCGAAGTGGTTAGACTATCGAATCTCCAGAGTTTGAACGATACTGCCCAACACAGTCTACCACTTTGTTATCAGAATCAGCACTGTCATTCTGTCCCACATTACAAATTCCTCATTCAATCACTGTCCCGTTCCCACAATGGACAACTGTCGACATATGATACAATCATTTTAAACTCAGTGTGATTTGTAAGCCTCTTATTGCGATCTGAACTGACAGCCGGTGCTATTAAAATGTCATCCATTGTTCATGTACAGAGAATTAATTTGTGAGTTAATCTGTGAATATATCCCTCCACACTCTACCTAAATACACCTCTGTAGACGGTTGTATTCGTAAAATTAGTATCTTTACAGTAAAAAACATTAGTTCTAGGATAAGGTTTTGCAACCGGGTTTTTGTGGGTTTTTTGGGCCCCTGAGTGTTGGCCGGTGAGAAATAACTGAGTTTGTACCATTGCTTGGGAATTTCTGGAGTGGTATCCCTTGCCGTGCTCAACAACGGGACGACGAATGGAGTAGTAAGCATATAAACTTCAAAATCGATAGCCCCAGGGAGGGCTGCGCCTTTTTTAGTGAATATCGTTTGAAGGTTTAGCAAACTATCATCACGAGAACCAACTCCTTTCTTCACCTCACCAAGAACTGCACTTTGTTCGGCTTCTGTTAGATCGCCTACTAGGCTACTACTACCGGAGTTCACGGGCACGTGGAAGTAGTCACCCCGCCTTGTCTGCGCCCCCCGACCTTACCACCTGTCCACATAAGTACTGGCGGGGCCTCTAGAGATTAAGTAGAAAATATGGAATCTTTTGCGGTACATGGGAAGAGGGAGCTCGATAAAATGGCTACCACCATCTACACTTTCAAATTTGTTACTGGAACGTTAATCAACGGCCTTGTGTCGGAAGAGGATATGACAAGAATCAAAGGTGTCATATATGCTAATAAATGAGACAGTGATATAAGTATGGCAAACATCATATGCAAGTCAGCGCACTCTTGACTAGCTCTTCAGCATCTGTCGCAGCCATCTTGGCCTACTTAGAGACTCTTGCTTCCAGTGAAAAGAATCTCCGGGGGACAGCGCACAGAATGAAAGGACGATATCTTTCGTTCACCAGCATCGATCAACAAACGTAGCCCTATTTCGGCTCTTCAAGATGTCCTTAATCTTAGCCCTCTTAAACGAAGTGAAGAAGAGAAGGTATTTGCAAGAGTTTCCTTGTATTTCTAAGCACTACACTTTCTGCACTTTGCACCAGAATACAAATTACACGTATCGAGTCTGCACTGAAAACGTTTATAAAATAACCTCCTCTTTATGTAAAAGTAAGTGAAATCTGGCATGTTTGTTTAATAAAGTTCATTTCTGTCCTAAAATTGGCAAAATAAGTTTTTGATTCTCATTATTTTATTTTTTTATTTCATTTAGGACACTTCCAATCGCCTGCCTATGTCGAGCTCATCTATTTCAGTTTCGGTGCATTTTGCGACATGCTCACATCATACACATTGCTCTGTCTGAGCCGTTTTGTTGTTGGATCAATTGACTTTTTATATGGCTCGCAAAATTGCCTCTCAGTCATGGGTATCCCATTCGTTTAATGGGCAATTAGTCAGTATTGTAATATAGATCTAGTCTAGTTCTTATTAACAATCAAAGTCTTGTAACTTCCACATGCTTCATTCTTTATAGTAGTTTTCTTTGGAAACTTGAAAACGTGACTTAACTGAGACATGCTATGTAAAAGTTAACCAGATGATTATTTGGCCGGTCAGGTGGTCCTAATCTACATTCTATTCCTTTTCTGCACAGGTGTCGCCATGTTGTCGAGTTTTTTTCTTCCGGTTTTGTACAAAAGTTGACAAATTCCTAACAAATCTCTAGTGGTGTGCACCTGTTCTCATTGTGACTGGCGCGCACCAACCAAAAGCGTAAACTTGGCTATGGCTGCTCACGGAAAACAAGAAAAGGGGATGTGACTTTTCATTCTGTCCAATTGCCGAGACCAAACAAACGCTACTCTAGATTCTATCTCTTCCTCACGAGGTGCACAATAGATCTATGATTATATGCAATGGCACAGAATGTCACTCTACATGTATTGCTCTCTCTATTCTAAAAAACTACGGACATCATTCTTGTTAAGATGACAAGGCCTGTAGCAAACCATGAGCACACTAGATCCAAGTTTACAACGAAAGCGTGAAAGATTTCCCTACCTATGACATTTTCTTTGTGAAAGTGCGTGTGAAGCCATTCTTTTCCATTTTGACCAGTCGTGATGCTTTCATGACCTCTTTTTCTCAACCGAACATACCTAACAGACCGAACAGACCGAACATATCGAACATACCGGACATACCGACAGACAGCACAGAAAGAGCACAAAAGCTCAAGATTGGCCCTTGATAGCTCATCATGTAGTGGGAATGGACGAAGGAATGAAAGACAAAGAGATTCCATGTCTTGCAAGCCAAAATCACATGATCTGCTTGGATAACCGTATCCATGTTGACTAAATCACGTGATCTACTGCAAGTGCGCTCATGTTAGGGTTGGAAACTATCCACAAGCACAGAGTTTTAACTAGTGACAATTCCAGAGAGCGCACTCAATCACACTCAATGTTACGAAATCGCTTTTTGTACATGCTCGTCTGGAGGTTCGTTCACTATAGGTTGGTTCCAGAAAACGAGAGGAGGAAATCGTTCACTAGAGGAATGTCCCGAGACTATTTGTGCACCAATCAACCCAAAAATTTGCATACACCTTCCTTTTGGTCTGAAGATGTTTCTTTTGGTAATTTCTTCGCCTTAAACGGTCCGCAAGTGTTATTTTGATATTTACGTAAATTTTCTTTGTTTCGTGACTACGGTGCCACTTCGTTGTTTTTAAATGCACCATACGTCATTGGTTTTTGTGGTTCATCCCTGAAATATTGACTTCCGGTCCCCGAAGTTGAAACTCAGCATTTGTATCAGATGCCGGATCGAGAATATGTATGTAGCAGAGTCGATCGCCCGAGTGAACATAATCATTGTACGAAAAGGAGCATAATCAATAGAATGAACATAACTTTAGCCGTGTGAACCACCAGTGCGAATACTGTTGCTTTCCGATAGAAAAATGCAAGCCCCAGACTAGGCTGTACCAGCAGCCCAGAAACGCTTCCTCCAATGCACATCGTGGGAGTTAATTTCTCCACTGATTTCATCATGTGACAGTCTCAAACTGACCATAACTCACTGGTCCTTTCTCTTTAAACTTGGTGGACAGTGAATGGTCTCCGAAATAATTATGTAGAAAATGGATTTTCCCATATCCAAATGACCTGTTCCAATTTTTAAATTGACGTTTATGCTTATGACGTCACTACTATTGTGGTGTCTGCAGCCAAATTGGTATATCGGGGCCAAATTCGTCAAATATGGCTGGTTTTGTAGAGAGGCTGGCGTTCAGAAAAATCGTTAATTTTTAGCGGTTTTTTTTTGTTTTTGTTTTTCAGCTTAACCGAAATGTTTACACATGAACAAAATGACGCGAGTGAGCACAATAATTACAAAAAGAGGAGCGGTGTTAATGTTGTAGACGTAGTCTGGTCGTTTGCATCGCAAATTTGCCGGTGCTTTGACTACTTATATACAAACTAAGCTAGGAGCCAACGCAAAATTTGAGCCACCGTTTAAAAGATATTAATTTTGCGAAAACAGAGTCACGACTTTAGAATCGGAGTATAATATACAGACCAGTAGTTGAGAATAACTTAGGTGGTAACTAACAATAACAATAACATCCCTCAAGTTCGCGCTGTGCTCATTGCTCTGATGGTGGGGGGAGATGTGGGGGAGATGTGGGGGGAAAGGGCCAAAAATGGAGGAAAAAATGGTGTAGTGAGAAAAGAAGACGGGAGACGAGATGAGAATAATTCTGGGAGAGAGAGAGAGAGAGAGAGAGAGAGAGAGAGAGAGAGAGAGAGAGAGAGACAGACAGACAGACAGACAGACAGACAGACAGACAGACAGACGGACAGACAGACGGACAGACAAAGAGACGGACAGAGAGACGGACAGACAGACAGACGGACAGACAGACGGACAGACAGACAGACGGACAGACGGACAGACAGACGGACAGAGAGACAGACGGACAGACAGACAGATGGACAGACGGACAGACAGACGGACAGAGAGACAGACGGACAGACAGACAGATGGACAGACAGACAGATGGACAGACAGACAGGCAGACGGACAGACAGACGGACAGACAGACAGACGGACAGACAGACAGACAGAGAGACAGACGGACAGACAGAGAGACAGACGGACAGACGGACAGACAGACAGACAGACAGACAGACAGATGGACAGACAGACAGACAGACATACGGACGGACAGACAGACAGACAGACAGACAGATGGACAGACAGACAGACAGACAGACAGACAGACGGACAGACAGACAGACAGACAGAGAGACAGACGGACGGACGGACAGACAGACAGACAGAGCATGAAGGACAGAAGAAGCAGCAGCAAACACAAGGGTCTGGTATCTTCTGTTACTGCATCAAGATTTGGACACTCAGAATTCAGTCAGTCTACGTACAACTCAGAAGATGAAGTCTAATAATATCATGTCAGATTCCAGCCATCCCCTCGTGGCCCAATTTAATATCTCACAACGATCAGGCCCAGCAAGATCATTAAATGTAACAGAGAGAGATTCATACAGCCGTTCATTTCTGTCATCAGCTGTTCGTACAACTAGTTTTCTGAATATTAAAAGAAAATTGGACTGCAACATCTCAAAAACAGTCACCGTGAAGTCTGCAAAGCAAGGAAGTTGAAGGGCAAATATTGCTCGGTGAATGAAATCTTGGGTAAAGCCAAGTTTCCTCCAAAGCTAGAGCTAGCAGGAAACGACGTTGCCAGTAAGTTCACTGGTCTGACACATTCATATCAGATTGGTTTGTCTCAAAGCTTGTGGTTGGATGCTTCTCGTTGTCTACATAAAATTATATACAGAGTGGTTTTAGAAACTTTCATAACTTGCCTCACGGTTTGTCTCGAGGCGTGTGGTTGGATGCTTCACAGTGTCTACATAAAACTGTCTTGAAGTAAAGTTTTCAGGCCGTGGAATCGTCCTCCAATGTGATGTCCACGGGTGTCTCTCTGAAATAGCACAATTGGTAGGTAAAATAGCATAAAAGCTGACAATAGCTGACAATAGCCCTCCACTAAGCTGACAACAGCCCTCCACTAACCATTTCACAAACAAAAACTGGGAAACCTAACGAATAATTGCAAGAAAGAATCACACACTACAGCTACATTTATCGTAATAGTAGTAGAAGTAGTTGTTGTAGTAGTAGTAGTAGTAGTTGTAGTAGTAGTAGTAGAAATATAGTGGTAGTACTGTAATAGTAGAAGTAGTCGTAGTGGTAATAGTAGTGGTAGTAGTAGGAGGAGGAGTATGTTACCCAAAAAACCCTACAGATTTGATTTTCTACATATTGATAAGAATGATAATGGAAGCAATAATGATAGAATAGTGTTCTATCTGAAATAAGGATATAAGTGTGCCTGGGCACCCATGATAGTGTTCTATCTGAAATAAGGATATAAGTGTGCCTGGGCACCCATGATAGTGTTCTATCTGAAATAAGGATATAAGTGTGCCTGGGCACCCCAGCTAAAATTGTGCGTCCTCAAGTATTTAATCTATATATTGATTTCGGTACTGCCATCCTTACGACCCTAGACTTTTAAACAATATGGCATCAAAAAGTACACCTGGTCTAGTATATGGATTCCGAGTAAACATCAATAGAACTAGAAAGGCCCCCGTAAAGACCTTGGATTTTTTTTCAGTGTCTCCCATGGTGGAGTTTCAAAGATTTTTTTTTTAAAGCATGAGCGATAGTATGAGAGAATTTCGTATCTTTCTGCACTAATAGCAATATGACTCTCAATCTTCATACCTGACTGAGTGCCGTGATAAAGGTCTAGACTCTCCTCTGGGCTCATGTCTGTAAAAACAACATCAAATTAAAAATCATGAATTCCATTGGCTGACAAATGCTAAACTATCTAGAGCTATCCTAACATCTGACCCTTGAAGATTTCATCAAACATAATGCTACGTCGTCTTCTGTCGTGTTCTGCGACGGTCATTAAGTTTTTGTCCCCACTGTTTTCTTGCTATATCTCAAACTGTAGCCTGAACGCATTTTACGAATTCCGAAAAATTAAAGAAGACCCAAAGATCTTGAACCAGAAGGTCGCACATGCAGACTTTGAGTTAAGCCATTCCTTTAGCGTATCTTGTAAGTACAGGAAGGAGACTGTGGTGGATGTCCCGCTAGCCCAGAACAGTACAATCATGACAGATACATGATACAGAGATCCACCAAAGCATCCTCGTGTTGTGATAGCACTCGACGAAAACACATACAATCTGTTGGCCTTTTCAACGCTAATGTAGTACGAACTCTTATAATTGACCAAGTTCATGTAAGCAAGTCCAGTCCACCATTTTCTCCTGCTTGACACTCCAGTTTTTTGCATAGCACTTATGAGCTTTTCTGACAAGTATAGACTTAACTTGTCTTTCATGCTCGGAGGATCATCGTCATTGCACAAAGGATACACATGAGGAGCTTCATCTACTCGAGGTTATTGTGAACATTTCAAACACAAAATATTAATTCTTGTCCTTTTTAAGCCGTTGTTCAATGATTTTGCAATCCAGCTGCCAAAAAAAAAAAAAAGAAATCTTTTTCCAGCGCTAACCTAACACCAGTTAAAGAACAAGTAAGTCAAAAAAAAGGTCGGAAGGCTCAGATTAGAACAAGTCGAACGGTTAGCACAGATTATAGACTTACGGGTTGTCCATCTCACAGATTGTGATCCCGGGGCCCAGGTCATCTCCACTGGGATTGTTGACACTGTCCTCGAGAGATGTTGCTGTACTGGAACTAATGAGGTAGACGGATCTCAGGGCTAAGAGGATACTCGGCTTGAAAATGTGCCCTTCACTGTTTCTCCTATACACAAACGAAGCTTGACTGTTGTACAAAACACGCAGATCCTTCTTCCATTTCCATGGCCAGGTTCTAAGCATATGCCTGTAGACAAGCCTGAATTCCCCTCTGCATAGGGCGTATATGGGACCATTCATCATTGAGTTGGCGAAGATCAGCATTTGTGTGGCGAGTTTGACTATTTCAAGAGTCTTTGGCGAAAATAGCTTGTAGTGTCTAAGAGGGCCAATAATCAAATGTGGAAACCACATAAAAATGAATGCAAACATCAAATAAGCTGTACCTTTCACACTACTCACTCTGTTGGCTAAACTGTCCGTTTTCATTCTATCCATGATAGCTTGCATCAATGTATACGCCCTGATCTGTTGACGGATCACAATAAATATACGGAGATAAAGTATAGCCGGTATAAACGTGCAAATAAAGATAGAGACAAAAGCTGTCCAAATTACAAAGTATTTGGGAAGAGTGACATAGAAGCTGCACCGTGCAGGCCCCACTGGAATTGTGGGATCATAGTTGTTATAGCCCATGATGGGAAGAAAGCCAATAAATAAAATATACGTCCAAAGAACAGCCAATAATATTTTCATTCTTTCCCAAGTCACGATGGAGTTATATTTCAGTGGATATATGATCGCTATGTAACGATCAATAGCAATGGTAAATAAACTGCCGAGCGATCCACCACTGGCCACCATTATAGACGTAAACCAAGAGAGGCACCAGTACTTTTTAGAGAGGATCCAGTCTCTGGTGTGTTGATTGTAGCAGAGAATGTACATAGGTATACACCATAAACCCATCAAGAAGTCCCCCACAGAAAGGCTGCACAGCAGAGAATACTGTGGCATGTGGAAACCGGGGTAAAGCAAAATTCCCCAGAAAAGCAGACTGTTAGTGAGCAGAATTATTGGCACGCATGAACCAGTGACAATGCAAAAAATTTCATATATCAGTCTGACATCACTGCCATCTAGAGACGCGACCGGCGTCCCATTTTCTGCTGTTGAACTCAACCGGCTCATGTCTCGAGGGACAACCAATAAATCAAGGTCCATCCTCAAACATTTGGTGTCTCTGCATCATTCTTTGTTCATTTCCTCAGATTTCTTCTGACACAGGGTTCAAAGAGTTCTGTCCCCTGGAAGAGAATGAAAGCAATGCATTAGTACGATTGCATCATTGTCTTTGCATATCACCAGCACCACCATTTTCACCACCATCACCACCACCATCATCATCATTATGTTGAAAAGAGGGAAATACAGATTTCATAACAACCAAATAAGACTCAACCATCTAAATTGCTTTTTTTTACACTGAATACAGAATGGTCAGAGCAAAGAAGTAATCGATAAGAAAACCACCAGCTTCTCGCCTCTCAGGACAATAGAAAGTTGAAGCCCAGCAAATAGTTACATTTTCACGACCAACACAGTGGAGTTCATGAGTGTAAACATGTATAAAGGGGCAAATCCTTCGAGCGATATCTCTAAATCTAAATCCATTTTGGGCATATTAATTTAGAAGACATGAGAACAGAGCAAGACTTAAAGAGCACAACATTATAACTGTCCTGTCTGGCTGAAAATACCCAAATCTTTGTAGGTCAATTAATGTGTAGTGGAATGTATAATTATGTCAAGTCTCTCCCCCCCCNCCCCCTCTTTCTCTCTCTCTCTCTCTCGCACTCTGCCAGGAGCCAAGCAGCCAAGAAGCCAAGTGAGCACAACTGTTATCTGAACTAATACATTTGTTGCTTCCGTGACCAATATAGAATAAATTATAACAGCACTACTTAGGAACTGCAAAGAACGAGAGGGAGAGAGAGACAGAGACAGAGACAGAGAGAGACACACACAGAGAGAGAGAGAGAGAGAGAGAGAGAGAGAGAGAGAGAGAGAGCATGCAAATGAGCTAACCCTCGTTCTGTTGCTATGGCCTGAGGTCCGAGCTCAGTTTTCAAGAGTGTTGATTCCAGCTAGGCACATAGCACAAACGTGTTCTCTTATTCCCCTATTCAATCTCACTTTTTGGTAAGACTTAGAAGCTCATCCAAATTGTTTGTCACATGGAATGATCAGTGATAAGTAGGTAGATGCTCTAGCAAAACAAACATCCCAAGCTCACTAATACACTTATCGTATGTCTTATGACGAAACCGGAACCACCAACACATGGCAAATCAGGAGCCTGTGGCGGCAGAAAACCCAGAGCACATACCTGAACAGCGCAATGGTATCCTTGGCCAGGGCTCAACAGACACGCCTTCTACATGCTCAGAACAGATCATTGCAAGCTAAATGTCCACCTACGTAAAGTAAAATATTAGTACAGTCACTACTCTTCTACTGTGGTATAGTTTCCAAAACCTCTGAACACGTGTGACAAACATGTCCAGCGTAGGGAGAGCCACATGGCCTGAGTGAGCTGCGGGTCTAATCACAAACACGGACACAAACAGGAGATCCACATTCTTGACACTATGAATGGAGCATGAGAGGCTGAACATAGAGGAATAAGAAGAAGAAGAAGAAGAAGAAGAAGCAGAGACAGAAGAAGATGAAAAGGAGGAGGAAGAAGAAAAGGAGGAGAAGGATTCGACCGTCAGCTATTTAGATCTGGTCAGGATCTGGGGATATGATGAATGTATTCTCAAATCATATGAACCGAAGTTTTGGGGTTTCAGTGATTGATATCAAAAATGAATTCCACCTAACCGATATTCAAATATTCGGTCTTATCGGTTAACTGATGGAAATCTTTCCAAAATCATGGCGAAATCTCTCCATAGCTTTCTGTAAATTCACGACATTTTATATGAAACTCACTTAGGTTAACCATAGATGCGACTATTATTATCTTTGGATTGACTAAAAACTTTCTGTGTTCAATTATCTGATCAGGACCATGAATTCACCGGATTCGGGACACCAAACATCATTGGGCTGATTATTTTCATGTCCTCTCTTTCTCATTGTCAATCCATTTGGCTCAGATACGTCATCAAACCAGTTGGAAACATTAGACAGCGGATGAAGATCTACCTACGTCACGATTCCGTGTCGAGCTGTGTCCGAATCCAGAAGGCTAGTGCTCTAAGAACCCATCGCTAAAGAACTAGACATGGCGTCGCCGACCAAAAGTTATCCTGATATTGAACCCTCCCCCCTGAGATAAAAGTAGTCAAGTTTGATCAAATATTTCGTGCGACAAAACCAACTTAAAAGGATATTTGGCGGATAAAAGTTGACCCCTTTGCACTCAGATAACACTTTTAGCCGAAATTCAACTATTTTAAGCATAAACAACCGAATTATGACCGTCCGAAAAATTGAAAAACTCAACTTTGTGTGTGTGTGTGTGTGTGTGTGTGTGTGTGTGTGTGTGTGTGTGTGTATGTGTGTGTGTGTGTGTGGGTGTGTGTTTAGACTATAACTTAGAAAGCTAAATTCTTGTGTGAGCTTATAAAGCGAGATTAATAATGTTTTGTTGTTTTCGAAGTGCCGTTTCACACGCCTTCCTAAATTTTGGATTCATTCATAAAAGTTATCCCGTCAACTTACAGTCTTGTTCTTCTCAATCAACCACAAATAAAATCAGAGATCAGGGGCAGATGAAGAAATAC
This sequence comes from Ellobium chinense, assembly GCA_033807755.1. NCBI lineage: Eukaryota > Metazoa > Mollusca > Gastropoda > Ellobiida > Ellobiidae > Ellobium > Ellobium chinense. Next base: position 3,919,283 of record JAWQUT010000018.1, on the reverse strand, counting down.
TGGCTCAAACATGTACAGTAGTTGCCGCGTGTTCGAAAAGGATTAGACGGTTTAGGCGGAAAAACGTGATAGTGAGAATCTCCCAAGATGTGCTTGGATGAGTGTTTTGAGCAGGATTAGGGAAGAGATAAGCACCATTGGGGCGGTCTTTAAATATTGTTTGGGGTTTCCCAGTCTAAGCGATTCTTTCTTTCTTTCTTTCTTTCTTTCTTTCTTTCTTTCTTTCTTTCTTTCTTTCTTCCCTCCTTTACAATTTTGTATTTTTTTTTTCAGTTTGCGTCCTTCATTGCACTGGATATTGTATCCTTAGTATGCAATGTGAAATGTTTGGCCGATGGTTTAAATTAATAATAAAACTAGAAACTTCTTTTTCTAACCCAAAGGCAATTCGTAAGTCTAAGCCAAGCACACCTTGGAACAATCACAGGGTTTTGCAGGTGAGGAGGTTGACTTACAGAAAGACAAAATATCTAAATGTCATGATGACATCTACTCTGTTTACCAATTCGAACTAACTTGGTGCCCATTGTGCACAGCAGGGAACCAAACAAATCCGTCAAACTAAGGACCTAGTCTATCTCTTGGACTCATCTATCAAGAAATGGAGAGCTCGAGTCAGCACGTCCCAGTCAGAAAAATTGAATCCTAAAGTTTATGACACCAAAACTGTGGACCCACTTCCGGAAATCGGATAAGGAAAATTTTCCTTCGGGATCTCAATGAAGTAGATACAAAAAGCCAGGAGTTCGAGACTCGTGACGGGCCATCAAAGACAAGATGTCACTTCCTTCACTCAGATTCCCTTTGATCAGGTCGTGTTCCTCTAGTTTCACAGTCTCACACAAGTTTGTTCTGGGTCAACACAGAAGAGAAGATAAGTATCAGTAAATGAAAGTGAATGTGTAAGATCAAAGCAGTTGGTCAGATGATTGTCCCGTTTTCACTTTGATTTTTGCCTTATTGGTTTTTATGCATATCTAGGTGAACTCAGTCATCTGTTCTGTGTGTAAGAGACCAGCTTCCCACTCTGCAGTGACACAGTAGCAAAATCTTACGACACTACCATGTTGTTATCAAAATTATCCATCGGCAAAAGGAGAACGAAATAAAACCTTTTGCTCTTTCGCAATTTATAAAAGCTGTAATGTTACCTTATTTGGTCCGTGAGTTTTTACAGAGGAAAGGCGTATATACACAAGTTAACCAAAAGAAAAAAAAAAAGAAAGCAAAAAGGTAGTACACCATGTTAATTCATTTGAACAGAGCATAGTACTTAAAAAGACCCTACAATTATTTCCATACGGCACGCTGTCCCTTCCGCCATTCAATGTGCATAAATTCGGGTGTCAGTTCCTTCAGTTGTTTACGACATTTGTCGGACTTCTGGGCTGGATCCTGCCCGCAATTATCAGCACAGGCCCTTGGCAATTATCAGCACAGGCCCTCGGCAATTATCAGCACAGGCCCTCGGCAATTATCAGCACAGGCCCTTGGCAATTATCGGCAATTATCAGCACAAGCCCTTGGCAATTATCAGCACAAGCCCTTGGCAATTATCAGCACGGGCCCTTGGCAATTATCAGCACGGGCCCTTGGCAATTATCAGCACCGGCCCTTGGCAATTATCAGCACGGGCCCTTGGCAATTATCAGCACGGGCCCTTGGCAATTATCAGCACGGGCCTTTGGCAATTATGAGCACGGGCCCTTGGCAATTATCAGCACAGGCCCTTGGCAATTATCAGCACAGGTATCAGCACAGGCCCTTGGCAATTATCAGCACAGGCCCTTGGCAATTATCAGCACAGGCCCGTGGTGTGTCCCGCGACGTAAACAAACAGGCAGCTCTCCTTGGACGTGCCATAGAAGATTGAACGCCAAAACACAAGTGTGCATTGATTGTTCTCACTTATTACCCTAAACCCGCAAACACTCGGAATATCAATAAAGCGAAGAGATTATTAAATGCACTGAGTGGTTACCAGTCATTCATCTGAATAAAAAGGTTGCAATTTACCGTGTGCCACCTAACCATGCTATCTATCATACTCTTGTGTTTATTATGCTTTCATTAAGAAATCTTTTGAATTAATCAAGTCGGAATACGAGAGGACATGTGGATAACACTGAAATGATTAAGGATTAGATTGTTTCATTATGTTTCTCATTATCATAAAGACTACAAAATAGGACAACAATAAGGAAACGAACACCGAACCCTTGATTCACAAACCCAGTGTTTTGACCATTGAGCTATCGAGCCGTTGGAGTTCACGGCGCTAACAAACTACAGTAGATTGAACTACGTGACGAGGAGTTAGCAACTTCACTGCTGCTATTTTTACCCGTCTCAATCACAAGTGAGTTGTAAACAGCAGAATAATATTATTCGCTGCCCGCTCACACTAGCCTAGTGCCAGTAAGGCCGTTTTAGAGTTCTTGGATTTCTCACGCAACACAAACACCCACAAGATTGACAACTCTTGGAGTTGACGACTTGCCAAACTCATTTTCCTACTTCTCCGTTAAAGCTGGACTTGAGTTAAGTAGCACATCAGTGGCGCACTTCTTCGATACTTTGCTCTAGATGTTGACTACATGTATTACTTTACTAGACTATTACTACATGTATTACTTTACTAGCCGATTACTTTACGGCACAATTGTTTCAAAATTTGCCTACTGGAGTCTCGTATCTAGCCATTCTAGCTGCGTTAGATTTCGACTATCCATCCATTGTAGATTTTGGTGCATTACTGAAGTATGGACTAGTTTACTCTCTTACTTCTAACCCAGTACATCTTGCCTGCACAACTGCTCATCGAAAGGCTATAAATAGTGCGCTTTTTCCTATTGTGGATGGTGATTTTATTAACAAACTTTAATGCTGTCCACTTTATATGACCATAAACAATCATCCAATGGCAAGTCTAAAGTTCGTTTACCTACTGGACAGCTGCACCATCTCTCTATTCCTCCCTTGGTGTATATGAGGCAGCGTGGCCGAACGGTTAAGACGTTGGATTAAAGATCTAAAGGTCCTGGGTTCGATTCCTGATCACGGTCATGTTGTAAGTGCCCTGGGAAAGCATTTCATTCACATATTCTTCAGTCTTCTCGTCTGTAAAATCAATACCTGCCTATAGGCAGTGGAAGATTTTGTCAGAATGCCAGTGATCAGCACCTGTAACTGGCAGCTGATCAGCACCTGTAACTGGCAGCTGCACTGTATACTCCCCATGGAGCTGAGAACGTCCTAGAGGGATCAGGCCTACTGGGATAATAATAGTGTGAAGTCGCGTGAGCGGGCATTAGCTTGAATACGAGACTTATGAACCGCATTCTTATTTTTATCGTTATATTAGAACTAGACCTAGACTCTCCTTATGAATATGATACAGTTCTGCTTGGGATTAACGGGATAAACTTAGCTCTATAATTATATATATATATACGAGGGTTGATCAAAAAGTCTTTTGTCTGACTATAAAGGAGTGAAGATAGAAGTTTAATTTTTTCACTAGAGATATCCATTTTTTTACATAGTCTTCATCCAAAAGGACACATTTCTCCCATTTGTGGATGACCTTCAACAGACCTTCAGAATAAAAGTCCCTACTTCGATTATGAAACCCCAGGCTTCAACTTCATTTTTCACTTTATTTTCTGTGTCAAAATGTCGTCCTTCGAGATGTTTCTTCAGAGAAGGAAATAAGAAAAGTCAAAAGGAGCTATATCTGGAGAGTATGCTGGATGTGGTAAGATTTTGTAGCCACACATTTCTGCAGCTGATGTTGCTACGGCCGCTCTGTGTGCGGACGCATTGTCTTGGAGGAGAAGGACGTCTTTTCGAAGTTTTCCTCGTCTTTTCTCTTTGAGAGATGACTTCAGTTTATGAGGCAAGCTGGAGTAGTAGTCCCCAGTAATGGTTCTATTCTTTGGGAGACAGTCAGTGAGTATGATGCCTTCATGATCCCAAAACACAGAAAGTATGACCTTCACAGCCGATGCTTGCAATCGTGCCTTCTTTGGTGGAGGTGAATAAGGAGTCTTCTACCGTTTAGACTGGCATTTCAGTTCAGGATAAAAAAAGAAAACCCATGTTCCACCCATGTTTCCTCCATAGTTACCAGTCTCAGTCTCTCGAAGAAATTAGTTTGTTCACGACACAACTTGAGCAGCATTTCACTGCATCGTTTTCTTTCTTTCTTCATATCAGGAGTGAGATGGCATGGCACCCATCTCGCAGAATCTTTCGTCATATTCCACTCCTTATGAAGAATATTCTCCAAAGATCTATAACAAAGACCTGTTTTCTTCACGTCTCGAACATTTACCCTCCTACCTTCCAGTGCCAGCTTCCTCACTATCCACACATTTTGTTCTGTCACAGTTGACACTGGACGTCCAGATCTTGACTCATCTTAAACACTCTAATGCCCACATAAAACTTTCTTACCTAATACAGTAATAGGTTATCAGCTGATACGATGGGCATTTCTCTTTGTAAACGGTGGACATTTTGTCAGATATTTTTCTGTAGAGCATTCCCACCAAGATGCAAGAACTTTATCACGGACTGCACTTTGTGTTTCTCCATCTTCAAGTGATGTTGTCTGCTGAAACGTGATGCTTTTCAACTGATAGGTCAGTCTGTACAAGGGTGGTGCACTTTATAACGCTCTAGAAGAAAAACCTCTGATCGGAATTTCCCTATTTTGTGCACACCTTCCTGCCCACGAATAATGTTCTGTATATGTGAATTTTGAGGCTCTAGGTGTGAATGAAAACCAGTAAAAGCATATCCACAACATCACCAACAGCACGAATATAATATTTGGCTTATTACTGACGAAACAAATTGGTCCGATTTTAAAGAGAGTATTAACAAAGCATTTGCGGATTGATCTGCTGATGTATTTTGTAAAGCTGAACAGACCCAGGTATGGAAGGCCTGGAAACAAATTGTCATTCAAACCAGACTCAGTGTTGTTGGCCCAAAATCGGTATCACATAAAACCAAATATTTTTGGAATGAAGAAATCTCCCAGTGCACCAGAAACCGTAAAGTAGCCAACAAATTTTTTTAGATATTGGTCAAAGTCTGATAATGTAGACCCTGAATTTCTTGTTGAACTTTGGAAAGAGTACACAGAACGTAAGAAAAAAGTAAAAGAGGCAATAGCTAGTAGTATATCAGATAATAAGGTGAAAAGCTTCCTGTCTAATTGTAAACTAGGAAGGTCTCAACGTAAATTTTGGAAGCAATTGAAATCCCAAAGCCTCACTGTCCCTGATTGGCTGTTAGACCCAGAATCCCAGGAACACACACACAGTATATCCAGCAAAGATGGCATTGAGCGGCTGCTATCACAACATTGGAGAAAGTTTGCGTCAAGACAGATGAAATCACGAGAGTCCAAAATAAGTTAATGGAAATGTCAAGTGCCTCGGCATATGACGAATCTCTCTCAGAATTATCATTCGACTATAATGCCATTGATAAGCTACTGAAAACTCTTCCTTCCGGCAAAGCGGTAGGCGTTGACATGATACCAAATGAATTTTTGAAACATGGTGGTACTAATCTTACAAAATCTCTGTTGTCCGTGTTCCGCTTCTTCTTTGCCACCGAAAGTTTTTCAGAGGACTTGCAGAGGCGTATTATAAAGCCGTTAAATAAAAGTGGCAGTAAAACTTTTTTTTGCGGAATAACAGAGGAATTACTTTGACGTCAAACGTTATAAAGTACAAGATAAACTCCCCATTTTATAAATGGGAGCAAGCTGACTGAGATCTGGCATCTACATATCCCATTATCAAATTGAGACAGAGAGGCAGGGCATCAGAGGCGATAGAATACCTAGCGCACCAAAAGGAATCATAGACGAATGCATTAGACTCTATGAAAAAGTTGGATCACGGCGGGAGATTGGACCACCCTATTCCAAAATAATTGAAAGTTGGAAATATAAGAGAAGTGGAGTTTTGCCGATTTTACATGGCTAAAACACGGGAGCAAACGTCCTCGATCCGCCTTCACAATCTAGTTCTACCATCCACACCAAGGGAGGAATAGAGACAGACAGACAGACAGACAGACAGACAGACAGACTCCCAAGTCTACGCAACACGGCGTTGGTGGGGAAGTATGACACGTTTTGCTGACGATTGGGGAATCGGGCGGATTTAAAAGATCTATCGGAGATTGTAGTTCGTTGCTATACACATTCTTTTTTTTTAAGAAAAGGGTATAGAAAATAAAGAGGACTGATGTGTATGGTTACTTTTTGTGTATTTTTCTACGAATTTAGGTGAAAACCGCATGTTTTTAGGTTACGTAGTTCTTAAGAAATCTGTGACACAAATTTGGCAAAAGCGTTTTATAGAAATCTGTGATACAAATTTGGCAGAAGCGTTTTATTAATATAGATTTACTAAGCTTGTGGAAGAAAAGATTAGTCACTTCCTTGAATTTAATGGCATACTCGGTGAACTCCATGGAGGATTTAAGAAGGATCGTCGAGTAGAAGATCAGTATTTTGTTCTGAAAGGTTTACGCTCTTTTCGAAAAGATGCTAGGAAAAAAACATTTTTGGCGTTCCTAGACGTGGCTCAGGCATTCAATAAGCTATTCTGCTCTCTCTGGGAACATAATATTCAAGGAAAGTTATGGCGCATATTGCGCTCAATTTACTCCAAGGTTGAAAGTAAAGTTATCTTCGGCAGTTATGAGTCAGAGTGGTTTTTGAGCGAAAACTGCCTAAAACAAGGATGTAATTACTCACCAACATTCTACTGTATTTTGATGAATGACCTTGTTAAGGATCTTAGAGAAAGTGGCCTTGGACTTGAAATAGAAAACTACATTGTGCCGGCCCTCGTGTTTGCCCGTGCCATTGTACTCACCATGCGAGACGAGGAACAGCTGATGCGAGCCTTAGACATATATTATAAATTCGGTAAACGATGGAACCTAAATTTCAACCCTTCAACGTCAAAAGTGCTTGTAGTTGGCGAACGTTTGAATAAAACTCGCCTCTGGCAAATGGGAGATGAACTCCTTTCAGAGTGCAATGAGTATAAATACATGGGTATATATTTTAATCGAACTCTAAAGGACAATTTTCATATTAATTATTTTCTGAAAGAAAATTTCACAAGTATTAAAAACGCCACAAGATGTACATTAATCCAAAATTTTAGTTTCAATCGTGCAAGCATCGGCGATATAATAATAATATGGTCGTCTGTCGCTCTCCCAGCCATCATTCGTGGTTCTGCTGTGTGGTTTACACTCCCAGCTATCATTCATGGTGGTTCTGCTGTGTGGTTTACACTCCCAGCTATCATTCATGGTGGTTCTGCTGTGTGGCTTAATAACACCAAGACAAGAACCAAACAGTTGAATTCCATGCAGTATCACTATCAGATGGGGACAATGATCTTACATAATAACCTACGGCTTGCATCTGAAGTTGTCCTCGGCGATCTGGGATGGGAAACTAGCATTTCTAGTCTTAACTGTAGACGCATACGTTACTTTGATAGACTGAGGAAATTGCCGGAAGAGAGACTTGCCAAAGTTGTATTCAGTAATATAGGGTCATATGCGGTCTCGAATTTACTTTTAACTCTGCAAATAATGTCACTATTTTATCAATCTTTAAACATGTGAACAGATCCCTCAGTAATCTTATTTGGAAGGGAAGAGTGCAAGGGAAGCAGTCTCTCTCTCTCTCTCTCTCTCTCTCTCTCTCTCTCTCGATGTACACACATATAAAAACACACGTACATTTCCAGCGCTACTTGATAAGAGGGCTTGATTTTTATGCTAGAACTGGCACACTTGGGCTGGAAAAAGAATTATTTTTTGGACATATGTCAGAGTGAGCTAAGTGTAAACTGTGTGATAATGGTGATGAAGATTTATTCCATTTTATGTTCCTATGCCCTTTTTACGCTGAAGAAAGAATAAAGATGATGAATGGTTTACAGCACAATCTTCTAAACGTCCCCCATGTATTTGAAAGTTTTATGTCATTACCCCTCTTTTCCAAGCAAGCTATTCTGCTGGGTGAAAAATTTTTAGGCCAAGATGCAAACTGTGATAACATAACATATACGCCACTTTTGATATTGCTTTTAAATATTTTCTTTCTGGCGCCTGGGCGAAAAGAAATGTACGTTTAAACGTGTGCTTTTTGTTTTTACTAACATTGTGACAATGTACAAACATTATATAATATCTTAATTAACTGTTGTGATCTTAGTTATTTTTACTAATTTTACTGGACGCCCCACTGGTTGCCCCGGCCAGTGGGGCCCCCGCTGTAAAGGGGTAGTTTCCAAATGAACCAATAATAAAAAAATAATTTTCCTTTATAGTCAGACAAAAAACTTTTTTATCAACCCACGTATATATATATGTATATATACACTGTATAATAAATTCTGATCTCAACTGATCTGATCTGTCAAATCATGACGCTCACTGGGCCATCCAATACGGGGGCTGGCAGTATAAAGTGGTAGGAGTGAAATGTCCAAAGCAGCGGCTGCACATGTCATAATTGACATAATAACATCTGGCAAACAAACCAATCAACCAAACAAATAACCAAACAAACAAACAAACAAACAAACCGGGCAATTACCCCTCACAATAAAATTCACATTGCAACAACCGAACACAGAACTCCTGAAGTCTAAGACAAGCAATGAAAACAGAGTTATTCGATTATTCAACCGAAATAAATCTGCGTAAATTCTGCTCATATCCAACATCACAGTGTCAATGCTTTAAGCTTTATTAGATGAGCCACAAAAATCTTTTTATCTTTTTCTTGTACTTGTTCCCTGTTTGGACCAAGATTCAATGGAATTTGTCTTAATATGATAGAGAAATATTATAAATCTTGTATGTTTTCTGTGCCCTGGTTCAAGGCATGGATAGCCTGATAGGTCCACAGGTCGAACATCTGTTTCAAACTTGTTCATTTCATGTCATTTATTTGATTGTGAAGCCAGGTTGTATGTAGTATACAACATAATAATAATATGGGGTAAATGGATAAAAACTACAAGGCAAATACATGTGAGCGACTAAGCAACCATTCACCATATTATTATAGTCTACAGTAAGCAGTAAAGTGATCAATTTAAGCATTATAGTGACATCATAAACCATTCAAGGGAAACACACACACACACACACACACACACACACACACACACACACACACACACACACACACACACACACACACACACACACACACACACGCACTCTCACATATATACATACTCACACAAACACACACAAACATACATACACACATTCGCATGCCCACACTCTCACACCCACGCGCACAATTAAGGTATTAATATGAGGTAAGTATTACATTGCAGAAAATAGCGAGATTTTGAAGAATACTTTTGCACTGACTGGCAAAGAGTTCATGGGCTTTCAAAGTACACTGTATTTGGGTGTCTATAATATCTAGTCTTTAGTAATTTGTGCCTATCAAATGAAAATTTTTGACATTCAAACAAGGCGTGAAACTTATCTCCCAAGATAGAGTTACAGAGTTGACAAATGCGATCTTCAACACTTAAGTTATGCCATCTGCCAGTTTCAACGGGCAAACGATGATTGCATGTACGCATGTGGCTAATAGCAGCTCTGGATTTATATGGCAAAATATCAAGGTAGTTCTCAAATATATATCTGCTTTTTATTATTTTATAGAATGCATACTTATTTGAGATGTAATGGTGTCATGCCATGTTTGAATATATTGATCTTTTAATCTGCGTTTTACTCTGTTGGAAAAACAGGTAACGGATAGTTGAGTATTGCATTCAGTCCAGGGTTCAATAAAAGTAAAACCTAGCTTGTTCAAGTTATCAGCAATGAACGTTAGCCACTTGGACTCATATACTCCATTATTATGTAAGGAGACAAGCAGGTCTGATATTATCTTACTGTATTGAGTGTGTTTTCCTGATAAGTGATATCAATCGATACCAGAAGGAAAGGCATTTTTGTGTAACCTCAACAGATATTGGAAAAACGCCCACTTCACCTAAGACCATGGGGGTGGGGGTTAAAGATTTTAGTCCCAAAATACGTTTCAAGAATTGAATTTGTAATTGTTCAGTTAAGGTATAGCTTTCATTTATGTCCATAGGACGTGGGATCCATAGGTGAGGAGGGGCTTCACAAGCGAATTAAAGAGATGAATCTGACAACTGATTGACAGATTTAATTCTTTTGCTTTCTGTTGTATTGTAAATAATGCCCTCCTGCCTTGAGTATAATTGTGTCTTACTGCGTTACAGTAGCGACCGTTGTTGCTGAATAACACGCCCAGGTATTTAAATTGTTTAACAGTTTTGAGTTCGCGATTGTTTATGGTAAACTGAGTCTTTCTACGATGTATAATATTTTAGTTTTATCAACGTTAATTGTTAGCTCCCATTTTCGGCAGAACTCTGAGTAAATCTGTAGAGAATACTGCAGATCTTTAGGGTTGCTTGACCTAATTGTTGTATCGTCGGCGTAAAGCAAGATTAACAGTCTCGTTAACAGAACTGCATCATCTTCACTAAACAATGAAACTCCCTTACAACCTCTGCCAAGCATCTCCTCCTCGAGGTCGTTAAGAAAAAAAGAAAATAACATGCAAGATAGGCTGCAGCCCTGTTTTATTCCGATATTTGTGGTGAATGGTAGTGAAGAGTGATTTTTCAGTCTCATCTTGGTTTCATTATACATGCTATATAATATACGTAAGAAGTTTCCTCCAACTCCAAAACTCTGCATTTTTTTGCAGCAAGTAAGAACGGCAAATAGTGTCATAGGCCCTGCTCAGATCGATAAAGGCTACATGTAGAGTTTTCTTCTTAAAATTCATATATTCTATGAGAGCTTTCAAGACAAATAGGTGATCTTCCGTGGAATACCCGGGACGAAATCCAGCCGGATTCTCTGAAAGCATGTTGGTGATTTCTTCGAAAGCAGTCAGCCTTCCGTTTAGCACTAGAGAAAATAGTTTGGCGAGACAACTGGTTATGGTTATAGGTCTATAATTATTGGGATCATCAGGGTCACCTTTGTTTTTGTAAACAGGGACTACCTGTCCTATCGTCCATTGTCGGGGGTATACTCCTGTATTCATAACAGCATTAAATAACTCTGTGTATAAAGGTAACATTATATTACTAGAAGCTTTGATGTATTCATTGATAATCGCTAACAACACTCCACACCGACTCACACGACGGTGCCAAAGTCTTTGACGAGGATAAACTTGACTCGAGTAGGAAGAGAATCACTGCTGTCGGACCGTGGATCATTTTCACCTCTGGGAGATAGATCTGGACGGATGAAGTGCGTGTCACTAGCCACAGCTCGACGGCTGAACATAAAGCGCAGCTCAGTATTCCATTTCCATGGCTTAGTGTTGAGCATGACTTTGTAGACATGTCTGAATTCGCTTCTGCATAGGGCGTATATGGAGACATTTACCGCTGCATTAGCAAAGATCAATGTTTGTGTGGCAACTCTGAATATTTCGCTATGCGTTGGTGAAAGTACATGATAGTATTTGATAGGACCAGTAAGCAGATAGGGAAACCACATAAAATTGAACAAAAACATTAAGTAGGCCGTGGTTTTAATACTGCTCACTCTGTTTTCAAAGTGTGCAACTTGTGATTTTTTCGAAACAGTTTCTTTCTTCTTAAGTTTTTTTATCTGATGGTGTGTTATTATGAGTATTTGAATATATATTACAGATGAGATACCAATGCATACAAAGACAGTTACGGTAGACATCCAGTACACATAGAACTTTGGAAGCGTGTAAAAGAAGGTGCAGCGTCCAGCCTCCACTGGAAGTGTTGGATCAAACTTATTCCATCCCATCATAGGAAGGAAAGCCAAAACAACAATGTAGATCCAAAGAACGATCAAGCAGATCTTTGTTCTTTCTGTGGTCACAATAGTGCCATATTTAAGTGGACATATGACCGCTAGATAACGGTCTATGGCGATTAAAAGCAAGTGGTTAAGTGATCCATCTGCGGAGAGGTGAAAGGATGCGAATATGGCCAGACACGAGTACTTACGGGAATAAAGCCACTCCATGGTTTGGGGACTATAAGAGAGAGTGTACATTGGTATGCACCAAATACCCATCATAATATCCACGGCAGAGAGGCTAAGTAGAAGTAAATGATGTGGTGTGTTGTTAAAACGGGGATAGAGTAAAATTGCCCAGAAAGCCAGACTGTTGGTAAGTAGAATTGCTGGCACCAATATAACGGAGACGATGACAAAAATCCTGTAGGTCAGCTGAACATCACTGTCATGCCACACAAGAGATGTCTCGTTAACTACTGCTGGTTTTAAATACTCTGCGTCAAGGGTTGAAAGTGCCAAAGGAAAACCACCGTCCATTTTCCAGTCTTTTTGTGTATTTTCAGATACTCTGTACGCGTTACCCCAGTTTCTTGTCGACCAAAGGCACAAAGTCTGCTCCTTTCAAGGAGAAAAAAAAAAATCAGTGTTATGTTACTTTTCCATTGCTGGTCATCATCATCATCATCATCATCATTTAAAACTGAGAAAAATTAAAAGCTCAACCTTAATTCAGGGAATTTATTAAAAATCTAGCAAAGAATTAAGATCAAAAATGACATCCAAACGTTTCGGCTCTAAGGCCTTTATCAATAGAAATGAAACAAGAGTTAAAGCTTTCACAATAAAAGCAACCACATTAAGAAGAAAAAGAAAAGACAAGCATGGAAGAGTGAGTTAAAAGTCAGTTATGATCGATTACGTGAGGCGGTCTTAAAATAGCTGGTAAAGACGATAAGAATTGAACCTGGATCACGGGATAAAACAGGTGGTAGAGGAGTGAATTAAGGTAGGAAGAGGAGACTTGTGTGTAAAAGGGGGGAGTGAGTATGAGGGGCTCCCCCAAGAAAAACTGAGCTCCAAGCAGTCAATAAAATAGGTGGAGGGTGGAAAAAGCAGCTTGTCAAGTTAGGAAATCATATATTAAAAAGAGACAAGCTTGGTATATCTCGATAGTAAAAAAATAATAAAAAATAAAAATATCTATGAATGGAGGAGGCCTAACTACACGCTATCACTAACATAATATTATCGTTATTAAAAGTACATGTAATGCAAGGTGGGCATATAAAATACGGAAATAGGATTTAAACGAAAATCGAGGGAGAATCCAGGCTGGCTTATTTATGAAGCATAATCCCACGAGGAGGGAAAGGGGGCGGGGGGGGATCAATTTTCAAAAGGAAGGTTATTGAAGTGGGGCTCTTCAATGTTAAGACCTCCACGGCAGCGGTGAGACCCCAGGTTCCACATCCAGTAGGACTCCCGCTCGTTAAGGGCAGTCCCACTGGGGGAATTGACAACTTCTATGCCTTGGAGCATCATGTCCCTCACACCGCTGTGGCCAGGGGAGTTGAAGTGTTCCCCTACCGGTACTGATTTATTGTTTGTTATGACTGAATATCTGTGGTTGTTGAATCTGGTTCGTAGGGCCGTGGTTGTTTGGCCAATGTATTGTTTGGAGCATTGTCTGCAGGAGATAAGGTAAATGAGGTTTCGGGTGCTGCAGTTGATGTTATCGCGGAGAGGCTGTTTGAAATTAGATGAGGTACTGTGGACGAAACTGGTTTTAGTCATAAAGGGGCATGTTTTGCATCTTGAACTTTCACAGGGATGATTTCTGGTGGAGTGAAGGTGTGTTCCTGGTAGAGGGAGGCCACAGCCGTGGGAGGGCGGGTTTTGATGAGAAGATTGCCAAGGTTAGGGGGCTGCCGTAGGGCCACTAACGGCGGCTTAGAGAAGAGAGATTTCATTTTAGACGATTTTTCTAGTATGATCTGACTGTCCTTATGGAACTGCTGAACTTTTGGGAGGCTTTTGTGGTGGGTGGTAACAAAGATAACCTCGTTTTCATTCGTTTGTTTTTGTTTGTATTCCAGCAAAGGCTTTCTGTCCAGAGCCCGTACTTTTTCAGTGATCTGGCGGACAAAATGTTCCCTGTATCCACTGCGGACCAAATTAAGGATAAAATTTTCAAGTCTCTGCTGGAACCAGATTTCCTTGGAACAGATGCGTTTGAGTCTGAGGGCCCCACTATAAACTACTGACCGAAAAATGTGTCTGGGGTGGTTAGACGACGGAGACAGATATCTCTGGGAATCTGTTGGTTTGACAAAGAGGTCTGTCTCCAGTCGCCCGTCCAAGAGATGAATTTTGAGGTCTAAGAAGGGTATAAAGGTTTTGCTAGCTTCACATTTGAATTTGATGGTTGGGTGGATGCCGTTCAAACTGTCGGAGAACATAAGAATCTCCCCCTCTGTCCCCGGATGGAGCGCCGCAAGATCATCCATGTATCTAATGGACCATGAGGGTTGATTTGCCAAAGGCTCCACGTGTTTACGCCAAAAAAATGCCATGAACAGATTTGCATAAGAGGGTGCCGTAAGTGTGCCCATGGCAGTGCCTCTTATTTGCAGGTAGTTTTGATCTAAAAACGTGAAATTGTTCAGGGTCAAGACCAATTCCAGCAGTTTGCAAATTTCAAGTACGGCAGAGGGAGTGTATTCAGAATGCTGGGTCAGGGCCTGGCGGCACGCCATAATTCCCTCCTCGTGGGGAATGCTGTTGTACATGTCTATAACATCAATGCTTAAGAGTGAATAATTAGGAGCAATAGGGGTTCCCTGATTGAGATGGTTCAACTTGGCTAACACATGTAGGTTATCTTTGACCCACTGACTCCCGCAGAATTCCGGCACCAAAGGCTTTAAAATACTGTCTAGCCAATAAGAGGCTCTCACTGAGGGACCATTTATTTGGGAGATGATGCCTCGGTGGGGAGGAAGTAGGTCGCCATCAGGGATACCTTTGTGAAGTTTAGGTATGCCATAAAAATATGGACATGTGACAGTGCCTGTAAGGATACAGTCAGCCAGCTTTTCAGATATAATAGCTTTAGATTGAAGATGGCGAACCTGCTTTTGAATAATTTGAAAGTGGATTTGGGTGGGGTCAGAAGGAATAGTTTGATAGATTAAGGGATTATTGAGAAGTTTGAGTATCTCCTTATTGTAGGTTTCCGTGTCCATCACCACCATGGCACCTCCCTTATCCGCTTGTCTGATTGTCAGACTAGGATTATTCCTTAATTCTGAGAGGGCAGTGCGTTCTGCGGGAGATAGGTTGTCAAACATTTTCTGATAAGGAAGCGGCTGCATGGCAGCTCGCTCAATGTTTTCACAGTACAGGTCTAGGGACGGATTTCTGCCACTAGAAGGTGTCCATTTACTTTTAAGGTATAGTTTAGGAGGAATCTCTTGATCAAAGTTGGAAGATGAGGCTTCAGGATCATAAAAATATTCTCTATGTCTGCATTTACGGGTGTAAGCTTTGGCATCTTGAATAAATTGGAAATGATTAAAGTTTTTTTGTACTGGGCAGAAACCCCTACCCCGCGACAGGAGTGTGATATGGGCAGGAGAAAGGCTGAAAGAAGAAAGATTAACTACATCAGTTTCTTTAGAGTCACTACTAGCGCTGACTTGGGGTAACTGCTCCTGGTGTGGATCATCGTTGATGTTGTCGAGGTTGTTGTTCTCGCCTGTTTCCACCTCCGCAGCCTTGAGAAGTTGTTGTTCAATGTTAGTGGGGAGGTCGTGGTGAGGAGGGAGCATAGGTTGTGCGTCGCTGGCCCGCGATGGAGATAGAACATTTTGCGGGGAGGCATCATCGTCTTCTAATGTGTGTGTATGTTGTTCTTCGTTGGTCGTTTGTGGGAGTTGCCTATGTAGAGCAACAAAGGCATATTTGGAAATGGACTTCAGTTGCCCTTCGCCTGCCAGTGGTAGGTGTGGGTCATCTTGCGCTGGCAAGTCATGGGCTGGGGTCTGCGCAGGTGGTCTACTAGCTGGAGGAGCCGTCGAGCTTCTGTGAGGGCAGCACTTACGGGCAGGGAGAGTGCGGAGATTGAGGACGTTCTTCCCAGAAATAGTAGGAAGGGAGCATTCTTTAAAGGATGGATAACTTTTGGCTGCGGGCGAAGTCAGGCCGCGAGTGAGGGACAAGAGAGATAACTCTTTAGGTTTACCGTCTTTGGAAGTCCCGGTTTTTTGTCCGTACCCTTGTTCTTTGAGAGCGTGAAGTTGTTGCTGGCTGGTAGGAGTTAACGGTAGAGATCTGTGAGGGCAGCAGCTACGGGCAGGGAGAACACGCCGGCGAGTATTGTGGATACTACTAGTAGCTTCGGCAAAAAGTGATGGCTTTGTTGAAGGCGACTCCTCACGACTTGTAAGAGGGTTTTGTTCATCGCTCCGTGGAAGGGGGCGTGCTCCTCCAGATTCGCCCTCCGCTTCTGCAGATGAGCTGTCGCTTATTATGGAGGTCATAATGTCAGTGGGTTGGGTGGAAGGCGGGTGGTCAGGGGTTGGAAGTGTAGTCTGGAAACAACGGGGCAGACCTTTGTTACCGGGTGTCTCAGGAGGTGACCTTGATAACTGATTGGCGCTAGTGTTTCCACCATTCTGATGAAGAAGCTGTTCCCGTCCACACACTCCTGTCGTGTCCGCAGACAAATTAGCGCTGCCACAAGGCTGGGGGGAAGGCGAGTGGTCTCTAGAGGGAGGTGTGGTCTGGAGACACTGTGGTAGGTCTATGCTACCAAGTGTTGCAGATGACAGGCTGGAAGACTGATCGTGACAATTTGAGTTCAAGTGTAGGGGAGCTGAGTGCCTGGAAGATGTGGGTTTTACTGTGTTATGGTCAGACTCATCTAACAGTTCTTTACTTACTTTTTGCTTCCTCGAATCGGCAGGTGTGAGGTGGCGAAGTTTCCTCACATGTGTCTGGTGCATCTGAGAGGAAAGCTTAGCCAGGTCATTATGCAGTTTCTTCATGTCCTTATCTACTGATCCTGAGGTCTTGCAAGTACCCAAAGAACGAGCTGCGTTAATTCTGCAGGTTAGAACTGGCAATTGGCAATGGTAGTACTGGCACAGAAGAAACATCCGTTTTTGGGAGGCAATGTCCAAGATATGGTGCCAGGCTGCGGTAAAAAAATGGTCATCAACTGGTGGTTTTTTTCTTATCGAGAGTCCTTTTGGTAAGACTCCATATTGAAGACAGGAGGACAGAAACCACGGGTGGTTCTGGTATTTAATCATCTTGATGTGGTTTCTTCTAAGAAAATCCATCTTCAATCCCAATGAATTATAATTACAAATGTCACAAGTCACACACAAGGTGTTATTCACTGGGAAGAAGGTAATCCGTGGTAACGAAATATGAGGCACGAAGGAATTTTTTTCAAAAATAATAATAACACTCACTAATATCCAGGTCACAAATGAATTAAAGGCATCATCATCATCATCATCATCATCGTTGAAATTAAATACGATTCATCCCAGGTTTCATCATCATCATCAACATCATCAACGTCATCATCATCGTCATCATTGTAAAATAAGCGAAAACTTTAAAACACTACTTCAATGCGATCAGCTTTTATGAACAAACAATTTATAAGAGCTAAAAGCTAACGCAGTTCTGGTCTAAACGTTTTGGCAAAAGCCTTCTTCAGTAGGAATAAAATAATGAATGAAAATGAAATCTTCGTCAACGCAACGCAACGTCAATAAAGAAGATACACAGTTTTTAAAAAGTGTATCATCATCATTATTATCATCAACATCCTCAAAAAGAAAAAAAAAAGTTGATAAGTGAAGAATGCATTAATTTATATCGTAGCCCAATCAACAGTATTCAATATTTAGCCACTTTGAGGAAATTAAAAATGAAACGGAGGCGAGTGAGTGCAAAAGCTGGAAGAAATCCATTATCTACTGGTAAAGGAAGCTTAAAATTATCTTTCGATAATGAATGATCGTAACAGAGAACATTCGAGAACAAACAATATTACAAATAACTGTAAATCCCATGCCCATGTCGGCTCATATGATTTTAATTTGTTATTACCCAGGCAGGCCAGATTGCTCCATGACATTCTCAGTTCATTCAAGAGCATGCCACTGCCATTTATTGTGCTGATCACTACAGTCTGAAAATATCTTTCACTTCACGCCATAAGCCAGGTACCCATTTTACATAGAGTGGACTGAGGAAAACATGAATGCAGTGCTCTCCCAAGATACTTACCAGTACAACTTGACTATGATGAGAATAAAGCTCCTTCATAATGGACAAGTGGCGTATGATCTATAGAGTAAATCAAGAACTTTGTGTAAATACAGTCATGTACTTGTAAAGCAGTGAGATCAAAACTTCATTTTGTTGCTGTTGTTTTCCCTAGGCATAAGTCGCTTCCCAAGAGCGAGTGCCCGAAATGGCGAGTCAAAACTTTAGGAAATTACACATTTGATTATGAATTCCAGCCTTTCTAACATGGGAATAATAATTATAAGCACTGCGTAACGGGATGGGCTCGGTCTCAGTTACTGTTCATTTCTTTTTTCCTGGAGTAAATGGAAAAGTGGAAAGCGAAGGTAATGATTGCTGGATCTGTGACTCCCAGTGCCCGGATGGGCCGTGCATTCATTACAACCGAGAGTGATTTATTACTCATTTACTGTAAGCCATTTCATGAGAAGCTGCATACACTAACGCGGAGACGGAAACAGAAAAAAAAAGTATGCTGCAAAAGTATGCAAGTGTGTAGAGATGTATGTTTGTTTGTTGTGCCTTGGTTTGTGAAATGTTGCAGACCTTGAGGCTTCTTTTTCGTATGGATCACTCAGAAATAAGGGTGATTTCCTAGTTTTTTTACAATTTAAAATAAAACTGTATTATGCCGTTGTCGGAAACAGAATAAATATACATGTAGTTCCTCCACTTGCCCTCCTCTCCATATTTTCTACAAAATTACATCTCGCTGAACATTTCAATTTCAGACACATTGAGCACGCATTGTAGTCCCTATCTTGTGATATTTCATAACTGGCAGATGAAAAACTATAAATTCACTGCAACAGAGTTACAGCTCCCCCTATCTACATTTGCAAAAATCTCGCAGCACATCGCAGCAAACATGTGCAGTGTCGTGCACATCCTGGTTCTTTCATTGTGCACAATTTTTTCCTCTTTTTTTGCTCTCATTTCCCACCCCTTTGCTTAACGTTTTGCCCACGACTTATGCTGTGAGGCATCGATTTATCATGTCACTGTATAACATGTCCGGAAATGGTGCAACAGATCCATTTAAAATGCAGCTAACATAAGTTATCACTGTCCACATGTGACTCGCAAATTTCCAAGCAATTTTATTCTACCAAGTAGTTTTGCGATTTTGCACTTCCAAGAGAGACCAGAGATTCCCAACCCGCCATTGTCTTTCCACTGAGATGATCAAGTTGCTCCATTCTGTAATCTACCTATTCTAGATCTATCGGAAACGAAGGAATTTACCCTTTCCCATACTATATTGGTTCATGGGACGACACATTGTTTTCTTGATTACTGAGACAGTAGAAAACACACACTCACGGCTTTTTGCTTACGCAGGGTCCATTCAGCTATCACAATGAAACAGTGCATGTTGCTTCCGTGATGTTTGTTCAGTGCATCATATATTACTCCGCCGAACACTGAGTGCTTCGGCCTCATCCGAGGCTGTGATCAGTCAAACATAAACAAAATCTGGACTTAAACGAAAACACTGATGAGGACTACCTTCCTCGTTTAGTAATATTTGAGGAAAGCACCTTCTTATATCATTATAGATTTAGATTTTGTCAGCTCCTCACATTTTTGAGTTCTGCAAATCTGCTGTGCTGCCCATGAATACTATGGCGCCCTGTGACTCTCAGTGTAAACAGTGTGTGCAATGAGCCACTCTTGAATGTATAAAAAATCGGGTATTCCCAGTGGCCATATCATTTACCGTGGTGAATTGTTACAAACTGTTGTATAGTGGTGCGTATTCAATAAAAATGTCCTGGGTGTGGGTAATCTCCCTTGTCGACTTGAATGTGGCGTGTTTTGGTGACGTAATATACTAGACAAGAATAGAATGGCCTAATTTAGTTAACGTGGAATGTGGAATTTCTTGTTAGTATTTCGGGTGCGTTTTTGGTTCATTCAAGGTCGTCCAGCTAGTCTAGTGTGAAACAACCAATGAGCGGAGTCTAAACGCTTTGTGGGCGGAGCTTAGGCCTTCGTTAGGTAGACAATGTACAATTTGGAATCTATGGGTTGCCAGAGTTGCCTTGGCTCTTTCGGATTTTTTGGCTCTTTTAAAAACTCTCGACTCCCAAATAACTGACTAGCTCCTTAGCTCCTTGTTGGCACCAACAGACTTTAGGTGAAGACTGACTATTTTCCTACACAAAAAAAATACTTGCACTTCTCTCTAACTTTCTACACATGGTATGGCTCTTTTTTGGGGGCTTTTTTTTTCATTCGCGATTACGCGATTTGGCTCCGTTCGAAAAACGTCTGGCAACCTGGATCGGAAGCTCACACAACGGCGGGATTGGTTTGTGGTCTCAAATTTGCTGTTGGCACAAGTGAACTTCCTGTTACATGAGGTTTCCGAGTAAGCCTTTCTGTGTCGGAGCGGACGTTGCAAGAATCAAGGTGGTCTCAATACTAATGAATAAGGCAGAGATAAGTTAAGCAAAGACCACTCGCATGTCAGTGCATTATCTCCTTTCGCTTCCGCATTAGTCGCAGCCATCTTGTCTTGCCTATTGATAACAATTTCAGCCGGCTGAGGGTCGGCCTTCTATGTCTATGTTCTCACAATAGGATGAGAGAAGACCAAACAACTATAGCCCTCATATCTTGGTTACTTAGGCCAAACATCTCAAACTAAAAATAGCTTGCTGGGATGGGAAACAGGCGCCTTGGCTAGAAAATTCTCGTCCAAGTCCGTGTTTAATGGACTGATCCTGTCCGAGATTTAGACCAAAGCGTTCACTGAAATAAACGCTTCAAGCGTAACCTCATTCCGTAATACAAAACCGCTGAAAAGGATTCCATTTCTCATTTGACAACATACAAAGTGAGCATTATTTTAAGTCATTATGACATATTCTACTCACTTCTCATGAAAGCTGTGAAGCCCAGTGAGTACCTTTGCAGCCAGTGACTCTATCAGTGTACACACGGTGTGAGAATGAGTTGTTTTACTTAGACATTTGAGCTCCTTGTCACACCACTCTTACATGTGCGAAAATCGGGCATTCCCAGTGACTATAAACAACACAGTGATATATGTACTTACACTTACAGACTGTTGCCCATTGGCGCGCAATGGGTGTTGTGTAGATATTCTTGGGTGTGGATATTATTTTCTCTCTCAGGGCCGGATTCAGGAAGCCGCTGTCTCATTGCTGTACCGGTATGTACAAAGGATTAAGCCAAGCAAGGGATCCAGCTTTTAAATACATATATTATGAATTTTAAAATTTGTGTCAGTCTGTCAAAACTTAATGACTTCTTTGCCATGTGCCATCTCCTGTTTAGCTTTAGCTTATAAAAACATCATAGGACTGTTCCTAGAATAGCTCTGCGCCATATTCATTGATAAGGTGCGCTAGCTGAAGTATCAAAATACAAGCGTATTTTGCTGTATAATTCAACCCTCTAGCATACAAGATGATGTTGAGATTTATGATTTCATTTACAGGACTTCTGGACATTCTTCTAATATATGAATTGAGACAGTCGCTGGAATCATTATTATTATTATTATTATTGTTGTTATTAAAACCTGTACCTACACATGAAAATAATGAGAGAGAAATGAGGAGGGAGGAAGGAAGGCACGCACACACACACACACACACACACACACACACACACACACACACACACACACAACACACACACACACGCACACATACACATACATACACACACACACAACAAACACACACACACACACACGCACAACACACACACGCACACATACACACACACACACCACACACACACACACACACACATACACACACACACACGCACAACACACACACGCACACCTACACACACTAAGAGGAAGAGAAAGAGCGAAAACAGTTGAGTGAGTTGTTTTTTAGCTCTGGCTGACATGTATGGTAATAGAGAGGATTTTACGTGTGGACAAAAAAAATACCAACATAATTATGTTTTTTTTTATATTATGCTGGTAAATGGAGAGGGCTTCCAAGTAAATGATACTATTAGTGTAAGGTGTTATTGCGTTATGTTATTGTGTCTGGATGTCCACGGTATCCAATGCAAATCGTCGGCCATCTTGCGAAATAAGGCTAGTGATGCCTGTATTACTGTATTTCCACCGGAAAACGAAACAAAATTCTAAGTACCTCTCTCATCGGGCATCAAATCTTTTGGGTTTTAATGCTTTCTTTCACCACATAGTCTTCTTTGAGTCTCAAATTACGTTATAATGAAGCATCATTTCTTGAAATCCAGTTATTTTTCAAAGAAATTATGAAGCTTATAGATAACTGAAGGAGAGATATGATCAAAGGGATTTGCTACTAACGATGTTTTAAGCTTCTCAAAGTTCTTTGATATTCTAGTCAGTACTGGCAGGATGATACATGTATTAGTCCTAGTTACAAGCCATCTCAATCCACGTCCCCGCTCTTTCGCCTTTGGCCCGGCTGGTGTGTTTGTTTGTTTGTTTGTTTGTTTGTTTGTTTGTTTGTTTGTTTGTTTGTTTGTTTGTATCAGTATTCACGGCGTCTTTTGGTTGTTAGACAAACCCACTGGGTAGAACTCTCCATATGGGCCTCAGTCTGTGGCCTGTAATCTCAGAAAAAAAAGACAAAAAATTTTTCACCAGATGGTCTCTTGTCATACTCAATGACTTGTTCATATCATATCTATATATCTATATATCTATATCATTTATGTTTATATCGTTCTTTTTGATGTATCATGTCATATTTCACATTTAAAAACTTTGGCGAAATACAAACAGAATTGCATACAAGGTTTTTGTCAGCAAGAAGAAAACATCTTTTTCTCTCTTAAAACAGTTACATTCTTCAGTTTCTGAGATCACATGTCTGGGATTGTCTCAGAAATCATAACGTGCATGAAATTCTAACAAACTTCTAGACACTTGTCCATAGGATTATCATCTATTTTGTGGATGTCCATCTTGAATAATACTTATAAATATCATCATTGTCAACGAAAATCATGAATGAATAGTATGTAACCGTTTCATTAATAAGAGAAAGCCTGAAGAACGTGTTTTAAAAAAAGGGGGGTGTGTTTCCGCTTTTTTTAAGCTCACATATTAAATCTAATTCCATTATTGTCATCCAAAATGGTTTAGAATTGGGAACAAAATAAAATCAAAATTTGCATGTGGGTTACGAGCGTATACGTTGTGAATACAGACAAAATATCTAATATCAATATAATATCAATATAATGTCAATATAATATCAATATAATATCAATATAATGTCAATATAATGTCAATATAATGTCGATATAATATCAATATAATGATACTGTGCCATGGTATCTCCTGGTGGTATTATAAACCCCATTGTGTGTGTGTGTGTGTGTGTGTGTGTGTGTGTGTGTGTGTGTGTGTGTGTGTGTATTGTGTATGATGGGTTGTGGATGTACCTGTGTCAGTGTGTATATGCGGATATATGTGTGCATGTGTAAAAGAGGTTTCCTGTAGTGAAGTATTGACTGATGAAGCGAAATGGACCGAAACGGTTGAAGGCCAAGGGCAACAGAGTATGAGGGGTTTCAGTTTAGATTCTTTACATATGATTTATAAAAGTATATTGTTCCTCTGAACTGGCCAGGAATAGGCCAACCAATCCGCCAAATCCTGAATCTTGAATTTTGAATTTAAAAAAAAGACAACCAACTTAAAGATTTGCTACGATGTTATTCACCAAGACAATACTTTTGTTTTCTTATCGCCGTCAGGCTAAGAAGCCATCTTGACTCTGAAAAGCCAGCGTTCGGGTGCTTGTAACATAGGCTAGTGGTTGTTTCTCTGATCTTAACTAAACGTAGGTCAAACAAACATGACTCAATAGAAATAAATGTGCTTATATTCTGCTGAAACCCCACATCATGTTTTCATTCAACTTTTATCCACAGTTTTATCCCTGTCCTGCATCAGCGCGAATTCTTTCTCGTGAGCTTTAAACTCATGCTAACGTTTCGCATGTCACAGATCAAGACTATGAAACTTACATAGTTTTTGTGCGTTTGAAACTCTTTACCTATTCAAAAATGTAATAACTTAACACACCCATGATAGAAACACGTGAAATTTGGTATGCTCTCATGAAGATTTTTGTTTCTTTTATTCAACAAAGCTTTTAATTATTTAGCTTCTTTGCGTTATACAAAACTATCCAACCCAAAAACCGAAACTTTAGAGGTTTCAGTTTCAGTTTGTTTATTGAGGACGAAGCCAATACCATAATAATATATACATGTATACAACAATTCAGAAGGAATGGGAAAAGAGGATAAGGAGAAAAACACGGGAAAAAATAACAATATTTATTATTATTTCTAACGGTACTACATTAACAATAACAATAACAAAACAATACTACAGATTATATTCTACTTTTTTCACATCAGGTTACTCTCTTTTTGATCTCGTTTAATAAATGTCTTAAGGTACCTGCAGGGTCCCACGCCAGATTAAATCATAGTGAATGCTGTTTGTAAGTCACTCATGTGTAAATGTTTGTGTGTATGACCTGTGTGTGTAAACGTGTGTATTAATGGAGGTGTGCATTTGTGTTTGGGTATGTGTGCATGTGGCTGTAAAGCTCTTCACTTCCAGCCTCCGAGAGTCATTAGTTTTTGGAACGATTATACCACATGACATACTTTGCGGCATATACAACAGGTCAAAACATAAAAAGTGGTCTTACCATCGCAAGGTGAAAACCATGTAGCCATCTTGAAGTAATATTCTACATGGTGTAGATACATTTACTGTCTCTAAGAGCTAAATCAAGCGGATTAGCTGATAGTCGATATTTTCACTTTATTTTGTATCCGTGCCTCAACTGGATTTCCTGATCGCCAGCGAAGCAGACTCATGTAATAGCAGTTTCAGATTTGGAGGTGCCTATATCTGGTTTTATGATACTGGAATATGCAACAGTCACTTGAGAGGTGACTGTGTTTGCACCATTCACGTGAGAGGTCATTGTACTACGAGATGGGCCGACTTGTTTCAATGACTGGATGCCGGTGCTTGGCTTGCTGACGACGTCGTGCACCACGATATCCTGCACACTTTCTGCTAGTGCTTCGAAACTAACATTAGGCTGTTTCATGAACACTGACGAAGCTTGAAGATTGTACAGAACACGCAGCTCTCTTTTCCATTGCCATGGCTTCGTGGTTAACATCAGCTTGTAGACAAGTCGAAAGTCGCTCCTGCATAGGGCGTATATGGGAGCATTCACCATTGCGTTGCCGACGTTTAGGATTTGTGCGACAACTTTTAGTATTTCAGTTGTGGTTGGTGAAAATATTTGATAGTATTTAAAAGGACCAATAAGCAGATAAGGAAACCACAAAAACACGAACAAAAACATTAAGTAAGCCGTGACTTTAACACTGATCATTTTGTTTTCAAACTGGGAGACTTGTGATACCCTCAAGTTTGTTTCTTCTATCCGATATGCTTTGATCTGATGACGGACTACAATAAAAATATGAATATAAAGTACAGCGGATACACCAATGCATGTAAAGACGGTCCCCAGAGCTGCCCAGTACACATAATATTTTGGTAGTGTAAGGAAAAAGTTGCAGCGTGCAGGGCCCAGTGGAATTGTTGGATCATAATTGTTCCATCCCATCATAGGAAGAAAGGCCAAGATCAAAATATAGACCCAAAGACCAATCAAATTCTTTTGGGCTCTTTCTATGGTTACGATGACTCGATATTTGAGTGGACATATGACTGCAACGTAACGGTCTATGGCAATGAAAAGCAAGTTGTATAGTGAAGCATCTCCAGCAGCTATTATAGAAGCGAACCAAACCAGGCATGCATACTTGTGAGAATACACCCACTCTCTCGTCTGGGGACTGTAACTTAGCGCGAACATTGGTATACACCAAATACCCATCATGGAGTCTGCGACAGAAAGGCTAAGTAAGTAGAAATGATGAGGTTCTTGGAAACCGGGATAGAGCAATGTTGCCCAGAAGACTAGACCGTTGGTGAGGAGAATTATTGGTATGAACAGAACTGTGACGCTGACAAAAATTTTATGCGACAGTTCGACATCGCTGTTTTGCAAGAATTCGAGCTGCGTTGTGTTGTCAGTAATCGAATACATTTTCTCCTCGGTTTCAAAGAGTGCAGCAAATCCATCATCCATTTTCAGACCTTTGACGACTATACAAAGCACTTCAGAGGGAATCTTTGAATCTCCTCGGTTTGATCTGACTGAGGGCTCAAGAACAACGGACCCCTGGAACGGAGAAACTCGATGATGTATCATTCATACTTACAATTATTTATTCTCGTTGTCATAACTGAAGAATTCATTTGGCAAAAAATATAGATTTCACAATTATTTTGGCCACTGATCATATCTCCCTTATATTATAACGCTAAGTTATTCTCATTGATGAACTTGTAGATATGAATGAATCAAAGACTGACAATATTACAGACATTAAAGATGATGTCGTCCTACCTAGTGAAAATATTATGCGGGACTAAGGCCGATGAACAAACAAGAGAAGAAGTGCCCAGAAGTAAAGCTATAAAAACCGGCCAAATGCTGAGTTTCTATGTGAACATTCTCCGCATAGAAATACTATAGAAGCTGCACTGCCGAAGAGCTACACAAAGTGAGCAAATAACTATAAAGTTTCAAAGGTTTTATTAGGCCATAGGCCAACATAATGTATTACAATACAATATTACATGAGTACAATCCACTGCCAAGGCATAACTGTGTCCCTCATGCACACTTGCCACTCATCTACCACTTTCTCGTCTAGCTGAATGATACTCAGACTTTCGAGAGTTAAACTGACACACAAATCATGACATTACTGCTATAATCACTCACTCTCTCAAACTACACTCTCTGCTTGTCACTCCCCCCACCCCCACCCCCCAATTTCTTGCCAGAGGGTGCCCAGTTTGGCTCAAATTTCTGAATTATATTATTTCTTCAATATTCCGAAACATAAATTACTCAGTCTGCGTATGTCTTCACCTCATTCACTTTTATAGTAGTTTACTAATCTATACATATTTGGTTTAACTTTTAAATATCCTGGGAGCAGTTTTTTCCTAAATTCCTAAAACCGTGGACATACTATCAGACAATGGAACTCATCCTCTATATCATTACATAAGCTACTATAAGAATGCGGAGTCTACCTCTGAGGCTATGAAAGTATCGCTCAGCTCACAAACACTACCATCCCGTAGACTAGAAGTTAGTCCCACTAGTTATTGAATTATATGGGTTAGCATTTTCCTGGATGGATATAAGGAGCATTCAGTTAAAAGACTATTAATATACTTCAAAATGTCGCTTTTCCTATCTCAGCCATCTTGTTTTACCTGCTTTTAACCCTTTCACTAGACTAGGTCATGATTTGTATGTGCTGATCTCATCAAATTAACATCAAAAGTTCATTAGCCTGTCAGGCCTGGGTGCGGTTTGGTTTGAATGAGAGTGTCATGACGTCTCGGTATGATTATAAATATACTGCGTCTCTGTCCGTACAATTTGAGTTTTTATCACATGGGAAATAAGACATAGAGTACGGCGGTTACACACGGAAATGCAATTCCGGGTTGACGTACATGTGCGTCCAAGCGCTGTTGGACCAAAGCGAAAGGACGAGCATGTACGCCATACATAGTGGAGTGAAATAATGAGAAGTCACTCCGAATACTCAGACCAGCGACTTCTGAAAAAGGAAGTTGCTTTATGCAGGACATTACAGTAATATTTATATATACTTAACATGCCATCAGAAAGTCTCCAGACTTTCAGTGATTACAACCCACTAACAAAAGACGAACCCATAATGTCCAATCCCTCCCCGCATGAATATAGAATTGTCATAGTCATCATAATAAGTATCATCTTCATTATCATCATCATCATCATCATCATCATCACTGCCACCACTATCACCAACACCACCGTCACCACTGTCATAATGAGCCTGTCTAACTGTCCGCATACTCCGTAAGGGCGCACAGTATTTGTTTTGTAATAGAAATCTCCAAACATATCAAGCACTGAGCTGTGTAATTAGTTCAGTTTATTCACCACGCAACTTTCAAGAACATTTAGACTAGACAGCCTTGTGTATATTATATAGACAGCCTTGTGTAACGAAGTGAGCTGACTGCGCCGAGGTAATTATTTTACGAAAAGCGCTTTCGATTGCGCCGGTACATTAAACAACGCACTGTTATACCATTTCCTAAGTTCTAACGCCAGAGGAGCCCTAAACCTCAAAGCCCAACGAGACGGGTTGCCAAACCCTAATACCAAATGCTCATCGAGCTGGATTCCTTAACCCTAGTGACCATCGTGACGGTAATAACAAGACCACATGGGACGTACTTGTTGTGGTCTGAAGTCCTTTAACGATATGCTCCAGTACATGTTGATATGCACATGGATTGATGAGATGCAATATGATATCATGCCTACCTGGGAGGTGAACCAACACTAATATCCAGACGGAGTCCACTGTTTTTTTAGGCATCACACACAGATTGTTTGAGTCAGTTGCCCAGCCTCTAATGAATGAACGTCGTTGCTTCATAGCGACATGCACAAAATGTCTATGATAAATAGAATCCACTGGAATAGGCGGCGATTTTGGACACACTTATCCTCTTCCTACTGCACTTTTCGGGTGACCCATCAGTAGACTAACTTAACTTCCGGCAACGCTACCAAGAAGCAATAAGAAATTGCGAACCAGGAAATTGATAACAAAATAAAACACTGCACTGCATTTACATACAATAGCAAAAAAATCATTGAAAAAGAAATGCAAATTACACTATTAAAATATACTTTTGATTATATTTGTGATTCTTTTTCTTTATGTTATTATGCTTAATGGAGTTGTAGAAATGAATGAAACTAAGAACAGCAATGCAACTATTACAGACAACAAAGAAACAGTCGTCCGAAGAAAATAACAAGAAGAAGAAGACAACAACGATAAGGTAACA
Organism: Ellobium chinense; assembly: GCA_033807755.1. Taxonomy (NCBI): domain Eukaryota; kingdom Metazoa; phylum Mollusca; class Gastropoda; order Ellobiida; family Ellobiidae; genus Ellobium; species Ellobium chinense. Next base: position 3,889,984 of record JAWQUT010000018.1, on the reverse strand, counting down.
GGGAAAAAATTATCAGGAAATAACCGATAAAATGAATTAATTTGTTAAAGAAACGCTCTCGGTATCATGATGAAACACATTTTTTTTTTTAGAATGCAAGTAACATTTAGTAGAGTAAATTTATGTCCATATCACTCAGATCACTGTATGTATTTGTTGCCGATGTGCTGTCTCTTGGTTCCCACAACGTTGCCAATTGTAAGACAAATACTGAAATAGGCCCACAAGAGGATTTCATGATATAAATTCATATTTTCTAACAGGACTGAGTTTGCCAGTGAAATCTGACAGAGACAGTAGGTGACACGGGACCAAAGAGCTATATGAGTACGCAAGTTTTTCGAGTACCTGGGGTCTGAGATCGTGACTTCCAACCAGATTCATGTCCTTATTCAAAGTGAGGTATAGAAACATCGAATTCTGCTCTTGTGAACTGTACCGACGCAATATAACAAACTATACAACAGAAGAACAACACTGAAGCGTTTCTGGTGTGGACGTCAGTGGGAAGGAGAAAACTGCTCGTCTGTAGCTTTTGGTCTCAACCCGTGACGTCACTGGCTCTACAGACTGAGCTTTAGTTTAGTGCTGCAGTCACCAGGGGATCCTGGCTCAGTGCTGTAGCTGGGTCAGTGTCTGGAACACCGGACGATGCCACCGTCCCATTATTTTATGAAGGCACACATGGAAACCAGGTCCATGAGACCTTAAGTGATGGGTTATCCACATAGCTGTTACGTTTGTCGTCTCCTTGTAAAAATGTTTTAGCGCTGCAGTCTACAACAACCATATACCCCCAACATAGCAGTGACATGTCGTGTTTTGACTTTGTAATACCTAAGGCATCCCTTGAGCAGCTGCACGCGATAGCCAGACAGACAACATCAGCCGTGACATCCACACATTCATGTACATATATAATCCTCTCAAACATCCCTCGAGCAGCTGTGCGCTGGCAGCCGTCATATCTATGGTCTCATTCTGAAGTACATGTAAGTCAGTGTGTGTGTGTGTGTGTGTGTGTGTGTGTGTGTGTGTGTGTGTGTGTGTGCGTGCGTGCGTGCGTGCGTGCGTGCGTGCGTGCGTGTCTCGCGCTGTATGTGAATGTTACGTTTCCCATATTTGTGCCAAATGAGACGTAGATAAGTGAATAAATACATAAATAAATTGATTCTAACGGAAACAGTCACTCAATTATCAAAAAATTAAAGGGAATTGATAATTAAACAATGTAAAGATACTTTAAATCAAGAAGTCGAGTTTATTTTGTGCTTCCCCATGTTGAAGGCTATACTAGTCTACTTCTTTTATTATAAATGTTTCTGATACCATCATCTCTTCCACTCTTGTTACCACAGAATTATTTGCTGAAAAAACGGACTTTTGTAAAGCCCTGAATGCTCAAGTGAATAAAACAAAAGAAGTACTGTACTTAACTATAGTATGAGGCTCCGACTTCATAAGTAGATACAGTGTAGATCTGGATCTAGATCTCGCTACAGAATCGGGAGAAAACAAAGCCTAGGGGTGCCAGGAGATGTTGTGGCCACTTCTTAGGCCGAGCGCTCCATCTTGTTTTCTTATAATCTTTAATGACATCTGTGGTCTGATTCTGATATAGATGTAAAATGCACGATAGCCTGGTGGACAGATAGGCTTGACATTCTCTTGCCTAATTGAATACGGGACCTGCTGGCAGCGATCCACGATAGTCTCACGACGTGTTATGAAAATACATTTTCCGATCTCATTTACCGAGGAACTGCTTTGATAGCCGAGTATCCCCCATCCTTGCCGTGACGTGACATTTGTGTTCTGATGGACCCTTCGAATACCCTAGTTCACTGGATGACAAGTTCTACCGTACTTAATGAGTCATGGCAATGACCTGTTACAAAGAGACTTCAGGAGCCTTCACTGTGACAGGCGCGTAGATGTCACACTGCAGTGCTATACGAGGGGTTGGTAATAAGCATACCAATATCTTTGTTGTTGACATCATCTGTTCGGCTGACTGTGAGTGCAGTAGACGGTTCCTCTTGGTTGTCATTGGCCGAGTCGAGCTCAAGTGCTAGAAGGATACTCAACCCGCTGACAGTAATACCTGTCAAGTTGCTGCTTTTCTTTTTCAGTAGTTTGACGCTGTTGTGGATGAACATCACATGCAGTTCCTCTTTCCACATCCATGGCCACGTGGTCAGCAGCAGCTTGTAAACGTCTCTGTATTCACCCTGGCCGATAGCATATGCTGGGGCGTTCATCAAGGGGGTGGCAAAGGTTAACACATGAGTAAGGCACTGCATAAGCTCTATATTTTTTGGAGATAGAACTTCATAATAGCTGAGTGGGGCAACAAACGGAACGGGGAACCACAGGAAAATAAACATAACCATAAAGACGGCGATAATTTTGATGCTGCACACTCGCTCGTTAATCTGTTCAAGTTTTTCTGCTCTCCCACGCACAGAATTCCTCCTCAAGTGGCGTATTTGCTGGCGGACGATTAAAAGGATGTGAATATAAAATGAAGCTGGAATGAGAATGCAAATGGAGACGGTCCAAGAAGTTGTCCAATACACGTAGTGCCTGGGAAGAGTACGGTAGTAATTACATCTCAGTGCGTCCCCTTTTGCAGCTGGGTCGAAATTATTCCAGTCCAGCAACATGGGACAGAAGGCCACATAGAGAATATAGAACCATAGTCCAATCAAAACTTTAATAGTTCTTCCTTTACGCATTATGGAATAATATCTGAGCGGGCAAGCGATTCCTAAATAACGGTCAAAGGCAAGCAAGAGCAGATGGACAAGGGATCCAATTCCAGCGACTTGAAAGGATGTAAACCACGTGAGACAAACATACTTATTAGAATATACCAGGTGCCAGGTGGAAGGGATATAGCTGAGGATGTACATGGGGATGCACCAAACGCCCATCAGGAAATCTGAGACGGAGAGACCCAGCACAAGGAAATTATGCGCGGAGTAAAAACCAGGATAGAGAAGAATGGCCGAGAAAAGCAAGCCGTTGCTCAGAATTATGATAGGGATGAAGCAGCATATGATTCCTACAATAATTTCGTGCATAAGTTCTAAGTCATGGCGTTTCCAGACATTGTCAGTTGTTGCGTTGATTGAGTTTACAAGATCTAGTTGCCTGTCCATGTTCTGTGTATCAAATGGGACGTCCATCTGTCTTGTGGATGTTACTTATATCATTTTAACAGTGTTGTCTGAATTCACTGGCCACTCTTCCAATCACTCAGCTGCTGACCGCTTGACCAGATCGGCCGGTTCGATGAAGACACCACGACAGATCCTGTTCGACATGGCAAAAATAGAACTGATCTGAATAACTTCACTGACATTCATTAATTATAATTTACTGTCAATCTCTGTCAAATCGCAGCTTTTGTTAAATCACATCTTTCAGAAAATAGAATATTATTTCTCTACGCTAAAGTTCCTATGTAATTGCGGCTTCTGTCAGAGGCAATTATTTTATGCTTCCAATGAGTAGCAATTAAAGAGAATTTGCATGGCATGTGACAACAATTATTACTGCAAATTTCGGGTTCAAACACTGTAGGTCCGGTTTCATCTCTAAACTCGCGGAGAACCGAATGCTGTTAATCTTCATACTTTGTTGGCCACAGTGGTCTTGATTTTTGTTGGCCACAGTGGTCTTGATTTTTGTTGGCCACAGTGGTCTTGATTTTTGTTGGCCACAGTGGTCATGATTTAGTTCGATCTCAGTTTCAGTGAGGGACATTGACCAAACTAGAAAGGGGTAATGCGACAGGGGGCGCTCGCGTCTATAAGTTGTTGTCGGCAATATCTGGTACTGAATAGTTACCGCACGATGTAGTTCCTTGTCCTTTAGAAAGACAAGGCCGCCAGTGGTAAGCCTACGGCTAAAATGCACACAGCAGTACTTGGGCATAAATGTAAATCTAGTTTTTTTTCTTGCAGTTATAGAGTTACAGTTCCTTCGATGTACAAAAGTGTCCAAAAGTGGTAGGTCCTACACATTCAAGTTCAATTTTCGATTGCTGCCCCATTTTGCACTTTGGCGTGCAGTCTTCAACTTTCAATTCAGATGAAGCTGCACCTTGTCCTTACCTGCACCTTGTCCTTACCTGCACCTTGTCCTTACCTGCACCTTGTCCTTACCTGCAAAAGCATTCCTATATTTAGTAGGCAAAATTTGAACGGAAGTTTGAATTATATAAACTTCCTACTCTGTATAGACCGGACAATGCGGATCCGAGGAAGGGAAGATCGTAGTCGTGTAATCGATATCCTAGCACATCATAATATTACATTCGGAGAAACTTAGATAACAGATCTATGATTGCAAAAAGTTTGAAAACAGGAACAGCCATGGATCAGTGAACACCACGTGATCAAAGTATTAACAATATCCATTTTGGACCTCTTGTATTGTAATTGTAGTGTATTTTAATTTCAGCCTCATATTGTAGTGATTAGGCAACTTAATACATTCGATTATAACAAAGTCCCATGTCCCGAAGCGCCACCTCTTGCTGTTAGGGGAGATAATATCGTCAAAGTCTCTCATTTACTTTCGCCCCCTGATGAAGTGACGTCAGTCTACGTTCTCCAAACACCATCTTTGATAAGGCCAAAGCGAACCAGAGGGTACATTCAGTTCACATCCGATTTGCTTTCGTCTGCTGATGTACGAAATCAAAATTCTGTATCGTAAATGGTCAGATGCAAGGACGGAAGTGATAACGAGAGAAAAATAATATTTGGTTAGTCTCTAGACATTATCATTACCGAGGAAGTCCATCATAAATGCTTTGTAATTTCTAAACCTGTACCTAATCTTAACACTAGCTGAGAGGGTCCCTGGATATTGCTAATCGAATCCACTTTGCTCGAGCCTTCAGACAAATGCGGCTTGCGCATTTCACACTAATTTGGAATGGGGGGGTACATTTCTTTTAAAAAGGTCAGAATGCGGACATTATATTCATACTAGTTGTTTACGCTTTCGAGTCGATTCAGCGTAACCACAACATTTTTTAGATTGTTGAATAATGACTATTTTTTATAAAAGTCTCCGGATAATGGTCACAGCAATTCTTTTTAAGCACTAGATGAAGGTGATGTTTATATGGAGTTGACTGTCGAACATTTGAATCACTGTTCTTATGGAAAGGTGTTGTAGAGTAAGTAAGTTCTGTTGAAAGTGTTTAGTGGCTGAGCAAAAAGTCTTCCTACGAAGAATTTCCAGGGACTTCATGGACTCCAAGCATAGTTACTTTAACAACACCACCTCATCTTTTTGTACCTCGCACGTTCTGAAAATACACGTAAACATTATCTGTTATGCATTTAAATGTTTTACATAACGGATAACATCTTTCATTCAAGAATAATGTGACGACTGAATCAAGCTCGGCGAAATATGGCCTTTCTTGTGCTGTCCCGCCGTTAAACCAGACTCAACCTGACTCTAAGGTGGTGCATTGTGGTTCTCGGCATTTCCCACCCCCTTGCCCTCATGTGTTTAAAGAGCCTTCACCCTTTGGTCATACTTTTCCATCTAGGCAGTGCTTGACGTCACGATGTTTCCCCCTTCTTTTTTTCCCGGCACAGACATCTTTGTGACGGATTCATAATGATGTCAGTGGGAGGACATTAATTTATCTGTCGGTAATTATTTGTCACATGTGCCTAGTTATTTGCAGTAGCAATGTCCACCAGCAGGGTCTGTCCACCAGCAGGGTCTGTCCACCAGCAGGGTCTGTCCACCAGCAGGGTCGCAGCAAACAAAAATATGCAAGGCTTCAGTGAGTAAATGAGAGGGTAAGGAAGCGAAAATTTTTGTAAAGAGGATGAGTCGTTGGTATTAATTTCTTTTACAAATGAACTTGGCATGTATTGACCGAGATACGTCTGTTTTTTATCCATCAAAAGTATGAAACGAAATATATCCACTGTACTTCCATGTTTTCTAGACTGTTGATAATGGCATTGTGTTGAATTTTTCTATGTTGTAAAATCCACGAGGTTCCAATTCCAGTTTTTCATTTGTTTACTTCCGACACACTTAAAAAAACCAACAACTAATAGAGCACATGCTCAAAGCCAATGATTACAGATCGACTCACAGATAACAAATAATTTCATCTATGAGCTTTTTTGGGCCAGTGTATCTAGTCGACAGACGAGTGGAAGATTTTGGAGTAGCCATTTGAAGTCAACATCACTGAAATTTGGTCTTGCACCTTATTTCTTGCATTTCTAAGCATTTCTCCAACAACAGCAGCACAATCACCTTACGCCATAGGAACAACTTTTTACACCAACTTCAACAGTGTTGGCCGTCTTTGTGTTGGCGGGTGAAGCTAAGGGGAGACTACCGAATGAGACATTGCTTGGGAATTTTTGGAGTGCGTCTCTTGTTGCGCTCATAAGAAACAGAAACGGAACAGAGAGCTATCCAGCATATAATATAGATCTAATCTTTAACCTGAAGCTCCATTATAAATGGAACCCGTGCAGTGCTAATCCATTTCTGCAAACTATGATACCGTCATAATAATAAGCCCAGCATGTTCACAAGTAAGTCGTTCTTCTTCTCTCAACGAATCTTTGACATTGGCGGATGTGTCTGTCTGAGCACCAAATCAGTTTCTGATTATAGCTCTAACTAAAAGCCATTTCAAAAGTAACTTCTTTCAAATCAAAGTTAACCTACAAACTCTATCCACCTTGTAGTTGTACCTAATTCTACTTCATGAACAATATCTAACTCTGAGCCTTTCCCCGAATTTGTCTTTAACCCTGGACCTACTCCCCTCTCCCTCTCTGCCTTTAACTTTAAGCCCAACTTCCAGTGAACTTCCAGGAGTTCCAGGATTTGACATCTCTAATCTTGTTGAATCTCTAGTGCTGCTGTCCACCTCACAGTTAATGCTTATGAATCAGGCTGGCTGATGGATGGATGGATGGATGGATGGATGGATGGATGGATGGATGGATGGATGGAGGGATGAATGGGTGGCTAGACTACCTTTCTAGTCTAGACTAGTCTAGAATGCCTTTTCGTCTTTAGTTGGATAATATAGTCTAGAGAACTCTCCCAAAGAAAACGAAGTTGCTTCTTATTGACAAAATTCACTTACTCGTTTAACTTACTTATGGGTATGAATATCTTCCGTTAGATATATGACCGACGACATAATAACGTTTCAAGTTTTCGCTTCGGTTGGGCTCCAGTTTTTTACACCTACATACCAATCCCGATGCATTTACATTCAGCGATGGTGCTGGTCTGTGCGGTGCTTTTGAGATGGTGGTGAGCGTGATAAATCTGTATACTGAGACAAACATTCAGCTATAGAAGCATGAAACTTGGCGCAAAATAAATGCAGTCCATATGAAGTATTTTAAGAAAAAATGTGTGGGCAAAGGAAAAGTTTCAAGCTGACGGTTGTAATAGCTCGTTTTATGAAAATCATCGCATCTATAAGCCATGGGTACGTTTTTGGTTACTGCGTTCTAGTTGCGGCGGGAAAGTGTGCGCACCTACTATATCTAGACATTCTTTAGAAATGTGGGCTACTATTGTTAGCTCTTCTTCGAGTTTGAACTGACGCCATTTTGTGTATGATGTGGCGATACAGCCAATAAGCGGAGTCCGCTCTCCGATGGACGGCCCCATCGTACTCAGAATCACATCAATTCTTACTCAAAATGACGTCAAAGATGATATAACAAACGTAGCCGTGATATCTTTTGCGTAGACCGGAAGTGATAACTCGACAAATTGGCGGCTATCATTTACGCTTTCAGATTTATTAACGGAAATTCTTACTAATGGCTTTGTGTCGGAGGTTGATGTGGCACGAACAGCAGCGGTTGTATGTATTATTGTATACTAATGAGTAAGGCAAACATAATTTTATGTATAGTAACCATCACTCGCAAGTCAGTGCATTATTTTCTAGCTCTTCGGCATCGGTCGCAGCTATGATAACTTGCTTAGTGATTGATACTTTCTTTGCTTATGACCGCCCATACAATAAAAGGACTGGCTCTTGTGAGCACCTAAGAGCCCAAGACTGGACAACAGACCTGAGGTCACAAGGCAAGAGTAATGTCAGGTCACAAGCTCCAATAAAGAGTGCTACTAATGGGCCTGAATAAATCATATTTTAAAAATATATATATATAAATCACCGAATAGAAACATGAAAATTGGCGCACACATTCTTCTTCTTTTTTTTTTTTATGGCAGTGTTAGAGAATAATTGGGTGGG
>JAWQUT010000018.1:3795671-3881592 GCA_033807755.1 Ellobium chinense | reverse complement strand
GGGGGGTGCGCTATATACCATAACATCCTTGAGACATGACAGGTCTCTAAAATTCTCAGATTCGCTCTTATGTCTTGAGACAATCAAAACCAAAAATAATATCAAATGCAAGGATATCAATATCAGCTGAATTCTGAAAAGAATGCACATTCTCAAACAAACAAAAAAACCGGAAAAGGTATATCGTTTGCACGGATACCAGATCACAATGATACAGAAGGGAACGAGGTTGCTGATGAAATGGCTGACTGGTCTTGAGAAAAAAAATGTACACACACACACACACACACACACACACACACACACACACACACACACACACACAATCATCCCCCCTCCCCCTATCCCATCCCTCGCGACCTCAAAAGAATCTGGCTGGAATCTGTCCCACCTGGCTGATATCACTGAACTGACTTGATGAGTTGAGGTGTTATTTTTTTTCACACTTCCTTGCCAGGTATTTGTTATTGGTTACGACTGGAGGATTTCGTGAGGCATTGAGTTATCCACATCCTCTATATTACGATCTAAAAGTGTGGTGTAGAAATATACCCACGAATGCTTTGCCATTAAAAGTGATCTGATGTCTGGAATCCAGTTAGGACAAGCAACAAATATACAAATCACACTGTCATAAAAACTTAAACATACTGGACTCGAATATTTGCCACGTTTTGCTCTCTCGCATTTTTAAGAGACCCAAAAATCTAAATGCATACTGGCCTCAACATGTTTAGCAATTAAGAAAGAATTCATAAAAGCATCCGTTCCATACTTTATTCAAATATTTTTAATATCAGTGAAACAAAGACTACAAAACTTTTTAAAAATATATTTTTCTCCTTAACATGGTTCTTTGATACGCTTTTCACTTACAAGCTGCAGAAGTCCCTCCATGAAGACAACTCTGGGCCTAGCACGGCGAACTTCACTGGTTCATTCAAGAGAAAACTTTGAACTGAAGAGCGAGAGCTAAAAGTCAAATGTCAGTAAACCAAGAGGTCCCACACCACTGACCCAAGCTCTATATCATTTCTCCATTATAAATGGAACCCGTGCAGTGCTAATCCATTTCTGCAAACTATGATACCTTCATATAAGCCCAGCATGTTCACAAGTAAGTGCTCTGGAAAATTCGAGCATCTAATTGTTCTGATTCTGAGCTCAGAGTCGAAATGCAGAGTTGCACGGGAAATGGGCTTTCATTGGCTTTTTCGCTGGACGGTGCTCTAGATTTACCACTGAGACTGTCCAGGTTACACGTATACATTTCTGTCAGTCGCTTTTTGTACAGCATGCGCAGCTCTCCTTTCCAATTCCAAGGTAAAGTTTTCAGCATCAGCTTGTAGACTACCCGGTAGTCATGCCTGCCCATGGCGTAGATCGGTGCGTCTATTGCCCCGTTGCAAAAGTAAAACAGCTGTGCGACGTATTTCATGATTTCGATTTTGTCAGCAGAAAACACCTTATAGAATTTGAAAGGAAAGATTAGTAGATAGGGCAGCCACAAAAAGATGAACACAAACATTAATGCGGCTGTGATTTTGACGGTGACCACTTGATTTTCAAACTGGGCAATATTTGATTGATTGGCGTGTAATCGAAAGAGTGCCTTTCTTTGGTTACGAACGATAAAAAGTATATGAATATAGAGTACGGACGGTATTCCAATGCAAACCCCGATGGTCCCCAGTACAACTATCAAAACTTGAGGTGTCGGGAGAATTGTGTAAAAGTAGCAGCGCATGACAGATGAGCGAATCTTTGGGTCGTAGTCGTTCCAGCCCACCAATATGGGGCTGAAGGCTAAAAGAAAAATATAGATCCACGCTCCAATCAGGAATCTCGTGGTTCTTTCGTCGGTGATGATGGCTCTGTATCTAAGTGGCCATACAATGGCTATGTAACGATCTATGGAAATGAACAGTAGATTATTAAGTGAACCACCAGCAGAAATCCCCATTGACGCAAACCACGTGAGGCAAACATATTTGTTACACATAATCATATCTCGGGTGCTGTGGATATGACTCAAAGCGTACATGGGTATACACCAAGTACATTGTAGGAGATCAGCGATAGCAAGGCTAAACAACAAGTAGTTATCTGATGTATGGAAGCCAGGATAGAGCAGGGTTGCCCACAATACTAAACTGCTCGTCACGAAGGTGATTGGAAGCACTAGGAAAACGAGGATGCAAACAAAAAGTGTCTCCATCAGCCTTACATTCTCGTTTTTCAAAAACTCGGGGAGATTATCAGTTTCCGACAAGCTGCGTTGTCCTGTTTCAAGGAACATGAACTTGAGGGCAGCGAAATCAGAAAACTCCATTCCTCTTTGGGGATTTTCCTTCTCCAAGTGTGCGTGGGCGATATTAAATGGATGCCATCTCCATTCTGATAGATGAAATGACGTCGTGGGTGAAGTTTTATATCTTATATAAGACACAAGGACATATCCTGTGGAAAAAAAAAAACAACAAGAAAACAATAAACACACCATGATGCTGTTAGGGCTATAGTATCAGATGCAGCCGACAGGACACAAGCAGCTTAACCCTCTAGTGCCCAGCGTGTATCAGATCTGATACATTTCGTGGAACAAAGAAAAAGCAAACTAAGATCATCACCCCACCATAATAGTGTGAAGTCGCATGAGCGGGCATTAGCCTGGATATGAGACTTATTAACCGCATTATTATTATTATCATTTTGATGCTTGTTTCAGCATAGCGGATCCAGAAGTGATCCAAAAACTGGAGCTCGGACTTTTTGTGCCACTGTAAATAGGGCTGGGCACTAGAGGGTTAATATAAGGTAACATGGTGTCTTATCATGTTTCAAGGGAAATCATTCATTATGAAGGTAAACAGCTAATGTTAGGGGTGGTGAGGGGTGGTGTGGTATCTTTTAAAATGGCCAGAAAGCTTTACTTGTAGCTAAAATTGTTGCAGATACTAATGCAGCATAAACTTCTCTGCAGTGGAGAATACAGTGAAACCTCGCTATACCGCCACCCGTTATACCGCCATTCCCGCATACCGCCAGCTTTTCGCCGTGGAACGGATCTGACACCTATACAAAGTCACTAAAAATCTCGTTATACCGCAATCCGCCATCCGCCATCCGCCAACAGTTTAACTGTTACATTCATAACTTGAGTATAGTAAATATTGCTCGTTATACCGCCAACGTAAATTTAACCCCCGCTCCCTACCTCTACCTAAATCCAGCTAACAGACGGAACATCACTGGCGCCACAGTCTGTGCTTGTTACTCAAACGCCAATCCTACTACACACTTTTTGGAAGCGAAGTCCGGATAGGCCTACTGATGGGGCATGCAGTGGGAAAGGCGGGTCACAGTTCAATCTCCTCTCGCTCAATAGGCCTAGAGAGTTTGCGAACGAACGTAAGCGCGCACGAGGTGATGCTTCAACTGGTTCGCACCGGTCGCGGGGTACGATGCAAACAGCACACATTGATCTATGACGTAGGCCTAGCGCTCGTGTGATTCTCCGACCCGGATGTGTAATGTGTAGTAGTCAACTTCTTTTCTTATCATTCTCCAACTTGACACATACGCTTCCAATCCTTAGTTCTTGCTTGTTTTTAATTTTAACTCTATTGTATTAAAGGGAGATAACTGCATTACTTTAGACATGTTAGCCGGTCCAATGTTGGTAAATTACTTATTTACCTCGTTCTACATGGTATTTTCGTTGTACCGCCATTCTCGTTATACCGCCATTTTTCTGTTTGCCCCTTACTTGGCGGTATAACGAGGTTTCACTGTAATTCTCTAGCCCCCATCCAAGGGAACTAACTAGTCTAGTTAGAAAGTGATCTGAGCAGATCTAATAGAATCAGAATGCTGCTGATATTTTCGCCCCTGTTCAATCCATAAAGAGGCTCTAGCCAGTTCTCTCTGATCTCTATCTTCGCTTCAGTATCGCAGTTTTGTTGTTGCTGCTGTAGATGTTGACATTAAAAAAAACCAACAACAACAACATGAGATTCTAGGAGATGATAAGGCATTACATTTCAACAAAACCATCAAGACCTAACTTGGATCTTGGGTGGTTTCTTTGAAAAACAAACCTGACTGCTGCGTTCTTCCATGGTGTCTGGTAGTGCATAATGGGGAAACTCCGATGAGAAGGCGCCAAGATATTACACTTGTTCACTCTGACCCTAAAAAATAAAAACGTTTCTCACGAGGTTCTGTGGCTCTACAGTTGAGTTGAGTTGAGTTGAGCGCTTCAGTTCACCTCTGACTTTATAGTGTCATTTCATTATCATTTGTGGACGTGAAATTGTAAAAGTTAGTTCCTGAGATTCCACTTGTTTCAAGGTTTCTGAAGATGTTAAAATGTGCCAAATTCTATTCGATTCCTGGATTTTATTAGTGAAAAACACAATGTGCCTAGTTAGTGTGCTTTTGGACCATTGTTTTCTACAACCTGTACCATGGTTGGTTGTCACCAGTGATTACTTCTCACACAGGTGCATATCATCCCAGTTGTGTCAACAATCACCTGCCTTTGTTTACACCTGAAGACTATATTGGGCTACATCAAGGCAATAGACTACTTTTTTTTTTCCTTTTGATGAAAAAGATGCAATAACTTACATTCCTTTCTCTCTGTCGGTGCTCATGGACTTACAAGGAAAACAAACATTAACCAGGGGCGTAGTACCCCAGCAGGTGAGAAAGGGGAAATCACCCGCCTGTGTTATAACATCAGAACACTGAAAGAAATAAAGATGATCCACCCCTTGCCACTGAAAACTTTGGCCACACTATCATCAGATGTATTCTGAAACACCAACCTCAACATCATAAGCCTAAGAAAAGAGGCAAGAAAGTGGGCAGGCACAGACGATATAAAATTCAAGTTCTCATGGGCAACAAGCCTGACATTCATGGCTCAAAGATAGAGAAGTGTGGGCCTTGTTTCTCTAACCTGATAGACATCTGTACAAAGCAATGTTTCACCGAGAAGTCCACTAAGCTGAAAATATCATATTTTAAAGCACAGTCAGTGAAGAACAAAACAACAGCTGTTTATGACTATATTGATGAAAGTAACAGTGATCTACTTCTCATCACAGAATCTTGGCTTCGTTCAAATGTGGATGAAGTTTGTACTGCAGACATGCTACCACCTGCTTTTTCATTTGCCTCCTACCCACGGCATTCCGGTAGAGGTGAAGGCCTGTGCATACTTTATAAGAAGGCACTCACTATCTCAGTTGCACAGCTAAAATATAGCACTTTTGAATGTTGTCAAGCCATCTTGCAAACAGGCTATGTTAATCTACCGGCCACCACCAAACTCAAGAAATAAGTTTAAAATCACAGACTTCATACAAGAATTCACTGACCTACTAGATCAGTCGATCACAAGACCTATTGACACATACATTTTGGGCGACTTCAACTTTCATTTCAACAACACTTCTGATGTCTACGTTCAAAAACTTAAAACTCTAATAGAAGAATACAACTTTATACAGCTCATGGATAAAGCAACACATAAACATGGCCACATCATTGACTGGCTATTGGTGCAAGATGACCAAAGCATCCATGATATTAAGATTGATGATAAGCTGCTCTCTGACCACCATGTTGTGTCATTCCACCTCGACATTTCTAAGCCTGAGCAGATGAGACATCAAATCATCTCAAGAGACTTGCAAAAAACTGATCATCAAGAAATGTCATCTGATATTTCATCATCACTTGCCAGCATAAAGGAAGATGATGACTTGGTAGCTGTCTATAATGAGAGCTACGAGCGTTTTGGACAAACATGCTCCATGCATCTCCAGATTTATCAGTCACCGTACCTCAGCTCCATGGATGTCCTTAGAAATAAAAGCAGCAAAACAGCAGCGCCGACGTGCAAAGAGAGCATGGAGGAAATCAAAACTGACTATTCACAGACAGATTTATAGGAAGGAAAACGTCAACGTTAAAAATCTGATAAAGAACTCGAAGAGAAAATATTTTAGTGATAAAATTGAAAATAGTTCATGTAAGGAATTGTTTAGTATTACAAATAAACTGTGTGGCAAGAGTGGAGCTGTCAAGTTGCCACGTAATATTGATAAAGATAAGATGTCAGCTGCATTTTGTAAAGTTTTCATTGAACAAGTTCACACTGTAAGGGATAGTATTAACACTGATGATACACCTGTTGTTTTTGAAACATTTGATGGTCATCATTATCATGAGTTTCAAGAAGTTTCTGAGGAGCTCGTTAAAGAAGTTAGTTTAAACTCCTCCACCCAGTCATGTTATCTTGACCCAATCCCTACAAATTTGTTACTTCATCACATTGATATTCTAAAAGGTCTGATCACAACCATTATAAATGAGTCACTAAGAACAGGAATCGTCCATCGAATCTGGAAACAAGCTCTAGTCAAACCATTGCTCAAAAAATCCAGTTTAGACTCTGATATCTTGAACAGTTATCGACCTGTGTCAAATCTCCCTTTCCTCAGCAAAATATTAGAGAAAATTGTATTACTGCAATTAAAAGAACATCTTCATTATCTTCATAGTAACAATCTGACGGAGAAATTCCAGTCAACATATCGTGATCATTTCAGTACGGAGTCAGCTCTGTTGTGGGTTTCCTCAGATATTCTTAATGCCAGTGATGTTAGTAAAGTATCGATCCTCGCACTTCTTGATCTGTCAGCTGCGTTCGATACCATAGACCACAATATTTTAAAGAAACAATTACAACTGACTATTGGAATTACTGGTATTTAAAGTGGTTTCAGTCATATGTTTCTGAGCGTACACAGGATGTGACGGTTAATGGGAAGCTATCTGAGTTTGAGGAATTAAATTTTGGAGTTTCCCAAGGGTCTGTTTTAGGGCCGATCTTGTACACCATTTATACACACCCCCTTGGCCACTTATTAAAGGATTATTGCACTGGTTACCATATTATTATGTATGCAGATGATACTCAGATCTCTATGTCATTACAGCTACAGGATGTAAGTGACCTTATTACAAACACAGAACTATGTATAGAAGCAGTCAAAAAGTGGATGACAGTTAAATGATAACAAAACAGAAGTTATGATTATTTCAACAGATTCCAAATTGAAAAGTGTAAATGTACCATCAATCTCTATAGATAATCACCAGGTAATATTGAACGAAAAAGTAAGGAACCTCGGAGTAATTTTTGACAACACACTGTCTGTGTCTCATCATGTTAACAATCTGATTAAGAATTCCTACTTTGAACTGAAAAAAAAAATAAGTGGAATTAGACAACATCTTACTGAAAACGCCACAACAAGATTAGTAATATCATCAATATTGTCTCGTTTGGATTATTGCAACTCTCTCCTGGCTGGTGTCTCAGTGGATAAATTAAATAGATTACAGTGAGTTCAAAATAATGCAGCCCGTTTGATCTTTAAGAAGCGTAAGCGAGAGCCCAGTGAGCCTCTCTTAAAATTACTTCACTGGTTACCAGTCAGAGCCAGAATTGAGTACAAGATTGCCACTTTTTGTTATAAGACCATAAATGGTAGTTCGCCTGCAAACATATCGGACCTGGTAGCAGAGCACAAGCCCACTAGATCATTACGATCTGAAAATGCTTCTTTTCTCCATGTACCAAAAGCAAACATGAAAAAATTTGGAGAAAGAGCTTTTACGTCCTCAGAAAATAGTCTAAGTACTTTTAAGAAACTTCTCATGCTTGGGTGTGTGAGCTGAATATTATATAATCTTATTAACGTCTCTATGTAATGCGCTCAGAGCCTGTATCTACAGGGATGAGCGCTATATACATGCTATGTATTATTATTATTATTATTATTATTATTACAGCCAGTTTCATGTCCCCGGCTTGGCAGTAACGCAGGAATGAGAAGGACACTGTGCCCGAAAAGACCACATTCACTGCTTTTAAAAAGTTCAGTTCAAACAATTGGGTTTCTTTTTTTTTAATGACATTTGGTCTTTATTGCCGTCGGTTCCAAGAGACAAAATTCGAATCTTGTTATTCTTATTCAGACTGCACTGCGGAGATCAATTTTAAATAACTACAGTAGTGTAGCAGATCCATCGATCCATGCATGACGTCATGATGGATGGATGGATGGATGTGGACACACTTTATTAGTCCGGACGAATAAGAGCGAGAGATATGCCACTCTTTAACCTCACACTGAGGCTAATGTATATAAATAGATTTGTAGAGAGAGAGAGAGAGAGAGAGAGAGAGAGAGAGAGAGAGAGAGCGCGAGAGAGATAGATAGATAGATAGATAGAGAGAGAGAGAGAGAGAGAGAGAGAGAGATATGATAAGTTCTTCAAGAGTTTTCATCGTCCAAAAAGTTGGATAGAGAATAGAGAATCACGTCCACGACATTGTGGTTATGTGGTTTGTGAATAGTATTCAGGAACAGAAGATTGTCAAGTCTAAAGTTTGGGTGTTCGACTCCTGGATCGGGTGGTTTACACTGCGGTGTTCTCGGGAAAGATGCTTCATTCCCCTTTCCTCATTTGACTCAGGTGTTAATGAGTAGAGTTGGGAGGACAAAGGCGCTGTATCGCCCGCTAGTTTGTGGGCGACCAGCAATGATTTTGTAATGTTTCATTTGTAATATTATATATTTTCATATATGATGTATACTGCTCTATGTGTTTGTATGTGACTGAGATGTATTAATTGTAAAGCACATTCCCTACGAGATAAATGAAAATCCTATATCTGGGAGTTGTGTAGAACTCTGCACCGCAACGCCATGAGGCAAGGGAAATTACTCCAATGTAAGAATTTTGACGCGCGAAAATGGATGGGTTTGGCTGAGGAGGAAAGTAAAGATTGATCACAAATCACAGTATTCACAGTGATAAGGCTGCGGTGCATTGACCATTGAGCTGCAAATCGTCAACTAGCTTCAAATAACTGAATTAATACTTAGGTATTTGGTACTCTCCTGAGAATTGTTCATCTCATTACGCTTTCTTAACGTGTGCTTTACATTAGTAAGCACCTAGACTAGAGACTAGCCTAAGCTGGCCTAAGGCTAGACTAGACTAGTCTAAAAGTCTAGACTAGTATCGAGCAGCTGCATTGCCACGACTTCCTCCATTAAACAGACTAGTCTAGTCAAGGCTGAAGTCGAAAGTAAGTTGAAAGTATGATGGGGTTTTCTTGACCGGGCTATTACTGAGCTAATATTATCTAGACTAGAGTAGACAAGTTAGAGTAACTTGGACTTAGCCTTTAGCTCCAGAGGTTCAGTGAATGGCCTCTGTGTCTGTGGTAAATTCTGATTCTGACGCTTAGGCCTTAGGGTGACATCACAGAGAGAGAGCGAACGAGGAAAACAAGGGGGATGCAGTCACAGCCGGTCAAGGAATGGGCACGAGATTTGACTTGCGTAAAAGCGATTAGCACGCATGTAGTCTTTATTAGGGTGGCTTGTACTTGTAGGGATTGCAGTAAGTAATTGAAATGGTATAGGAGAGACCTGGTTTCACAGATATTGTAGTTTGTCTTATCATCAGAGAAACAACGGTCAGCTTTAAAGTAAAGCAATATCACAGTTGAAAAAAAAAAAACCTTAATGTGATGAATAATGATTCATTTACTTGATTTACTTTCCTGATAATTTATAACAAGAAATATTTTCTGTTACTAGTCTACCTTTCAGTTTTTAAGATAGGTTCTTAATGTTGGTTTACTAAAAGTGTACTTCGAACATCTGAACTGAAATAAGCTTAAACTAAAGGAATTTTTAAAACGTTTATCAGTACTAAGGAAGTCTGCTGTTTAGACCTGTTTATGTATTTGTGAGACTTATAAAGCTGAGAATCTACTGGGACTGAATATAGCAATTTTTGACTAGATAATATAAGTCATTTGTATGCTACAGAAATTACATAGGAGACAATAAGATGTTAATATTTGACCTGATTTGTTTCGTGGTCTCATCACTAAAAATGAAAATGAATATTATAAGATCTGTCAAACCAAGTCATTTTGAATAAAATGTGATGTCTGTGTTTTTGAAAGGTTCCTTAAAAGTTAAACAGTCCAATTTCATGTGAAGAAAGAAGTTTTGGCAGGTCTGTTCTAATTTTTTGGGGCTCAAAGTTAGTTTAATCCAAAATAAGTTTGTGAATCAAATATTATGTGTGGTCATTTGCATATTTCCTGTCTGGTCTGGAAAGCCCATAAATACACAGGTTTTGAGCAGTGTGTGAGACGAGTCTCCATTTTCACCAGGATAACTGTCACGGATAATTTAGACTTGTTCCTATTACTGCTGCTTTCATCTAAATCTATAGCTAATATTTGGTTTCAAAAGTTATTTCTGTCATCAGACTCGCTAGAAATAGAATCCTTCATCGTTTATGCAAAATTTTATTTTATTTATTCATTCAAAGTTGGCAGAAATTGAGAACTACTGAAATTTCAAGCAGAAACAGTAAAACCTGTGATGTAGGGAAATCAGAAAAGTGTCCATACATCACAGGTGGTCCTTCTTTGCAGGGATGATGTGTTATAGATGGTTGTGTACTTGGGTTTTCCATGTATATCATTTTAGAGGTAAACGTCACCTGCCTGTATGGTCAGAGGAAGAATTCCGCATGCAACTCGTACTGTACAAGATGCGACTGGGGNGGGGGGGGGGGGTTGTCGTAGAGGGGCACCAGAGCCCCCTTGCCTACATGGATCCAGTCTATTTTTAAGGCTCGCCTTGATTGATGCTAACATTATAGCTATGTTATTGCTCCGGGTGTTGTTGTATGCGGAAATCTTTCCATGGTCAGTATTAAAAAAACCAGACATTTGAATCTATTCTTATCATCTGAATTACAGCACACTGGAAACCATTTACTTTTACAATTCCTTTTATTTGGCCTTTAGTTTAATTATTCCTGTTACCCCTCAATGTTTGTTAAAGAAAACAAAACAGCTCTTGGTCATAGAAACAGCAAAGTAGTTACTAGTAATAGTAAGTTTGCAGCTGAGGCACACATTATATCTATCTTCCTCACAACAGTCTGTAGGTTTCTGTGGGATCAGTGTGGATTAAAAACCCTCAAACAGTGGAAGAAATCCTGACCTCAGGCAGATTATATAATTATATCTTGCATGTCCTTTCCAGTTCACCCTTTCATCAAGAACCCGATCACAATTAGTCACACAGCATTTAATAGATCTGTCAGCTCATTAGGAATGAAAAGTATGATTGTCCTTTCCGCCTGCTTAGAGAATAAGAATATGAAACACTGTATAGGCTACCTCTTCCATTCTCTTCCCCCCATTGTCTTATTGGCAGTGGTGTAATACACACACCCTACTTATTGTGCTGCGGCTAGTGGCACTCGCAGTGTCCAATTTTATTGTCTCTCTCTATCCACGGCACCGTCTCATTTGTTTTTCAAGCCATTGGCGTTGTTTGACACCACGCAGGGAGGACGCCAGGAAGTAATTTTGCCTCTGTGACAGCGCTGGGCAGTTTTTTGTTATGAAAGGCAATTAATAGACGCAAACTATTATTTCTTTTTCTTTCGAGTAATAAGAAATTTGAGGTATCTGGTTTTGACATACATGGACTCAACTGTATTAAAAATTAAGACATGTTTGTTACATATATATATGATCACAAGACAACATGAATTACAATATTGCATTTAAGATATTGATTAATAAATACAGTAGTAACTGGCTGAGGAATTTGGATTTAAAGAAGAGGCCTGAAATAAGCCTAAGAAATTGTCTGGCTACTCATTTTGTAGGCAGCATTGCCTTTTGCATTATGTGTGAAGTGAAGTAAATCTCATTCAGCCCATGTTGAAAATACTGTACTCTTGTTTGGGATGAGTAGTAAGAGATGTCCTCTGTATCATGTGTATGCAGTTAAAAATGGAGGTTTGTTGTACTGTATTCTCATAGCATTGCTATCACTGACCACTGACGTCTGTAGCAAATACTTTGTTTGAGACATTGTTTCCTCATTGGCCTACTTGACAGCTGTAAGCATGGAGACTATCCCAATGGAGATGGATGATATATTTGGAGAAGAAGATGAAGCAGAGGACTTCAATCCTTCAAGATTGCCTGATCTGGAAGATGAACTTGAACCCATGAGAGATCTAAGGGATGACGATGATGTTCCAGATGATAATGGCAATGATGAGGCTGAAACAGGTGAAGTGTTGTGTTTTTCAAACTATAGTAAAATATAAAAAATACATTCTATAGTTCAGTTGTTTGCTTAGAAGTCACATGGGCTGAAGCCTATACTTATCTTATACTGATTTTAAAACTGGTGATGGAACATGCAGAGCAGTCTTTGCCAGATTTGTATTTTTTGCCAACTATTCTGTCTAAAAGAATAAAATTAGACCCAATATTTCTAAGAGATCTGAAAGTAGACCAATAATCTTGAATATAAGAGATAGATCTTAATTCTGCTACAGCAGAAAAATCTAAATCTTCACCCAATAATGGAATAAAGTCCAATGTCCTTCCAGCACCACAGAATTGATTTTAATTTTAATATAAAAATGGTTTGATCTAGATTGTGATTCTGCACAAGCAAACTGTCAGTTTGCTTCATCATAATAAATTCATAACTTTTGTTGCAGATAATGCAGAGCTTTTGGCAAAGTTGAAGAGTATGAAAGGAGCATCAAAACATGTGACTAAGAGAACAATGCCTAAACTTGATGCAGAAAGGTGAGGGCAAGCAAAAAGCTTATTGTACTTGGTGTGTGGTGTAGTGGGGATTGTTCAGGCAGGGTTTAACTCATTGGCTACACGCAGCCGCTGGCAGCGGCCAATAATTTTCCACGATCTGACGTCCGGCCGGTCTCAGTGGCCGGTGACCCTTGCTGTATTGTTTTGTTTCCTATGAAATCCCACTTTTTATATTAACTTTTTATATAATTACGTTTAATTTGACATACAACATTAGGTATTTTTTGCCCATATTATTTCCATACTGGCCATACAAAATCGCCACCTTACTCATTTTTATACACAGGCTAAAATAATTCCGTCCAGATGTGGAAAAAATTCTGTAGTCAATGAGTTGGGATAGCTGACGTATCTCTTATGCTGCAGGTGATGAACGGAAAGTGGCTTTCTTAGAGAGTCATGCACAAATCTGAGGAAGGACTTCAAATTTTGCAGTGGAAGAAATTTGTAAGACAAAATTCAGAAGTAAAAATACACTGTTTCAGCCAGTCCAGCTGAAGTTTTTGAGTATGAGCTGATAAAGAACAGAACATTACTTAATTTTTCCAAAAATGTGGCCAGTGGACGAACAGTTGTAAGTTGCTTTTATACACCAAATGAACTATGAAAGTAAAATGCACACTTCCAGCAACTCTTTTAGTTCTGAAGAGGTGCCGTTCAGAAGAGGATCAGTGCTTTTTGTCTCTTCAAATACTGAAGTAATATCTGTAAGAAAAAGATGATGCAGTTCTGCTCAAATTTGACTGACTTTTCAAGATGCTCTGGCATGCCAGTATTCCACTGTATCAGTTTCTACACCTGTGATTTTGAAATATATTTATTCTGTAGGCTGACCGGTGAACGTGGCATTCCCATTCTTCCCAAAGTTTTTGCAAGTGTTGAATTTCAAGGGAAAAATCATGAGGTAATTGTGATAAGACTAAGACAGATGCTGTAACTAGTATTGCAACTCATCTGAGAGGTCGTGTGACATAGTCACTTCCTGATTCTTTGGTTATCCCTCAAGGGAAAACGGTTTAAAATGTAAGGACAAAGATTTAGAATACAGTGGAACCCGCTTAAGCGGGACGGCTCTGTTCCTGACGAATCGTCCCTCTTAAGCGGGCATCCCGCTTAGGCGGACTATNTATCTCATTATCAATGTCAGATTCATTGCTTTCACTGTCTCTTTGAATCATAATGTGTATCCTGTCTCATCTCATCAAGCCACCCTTGAAGTGTAGCAAATGCCATCTCGTAGTCAAACAAGCATAGAACTCGTGTTTATCGATCGATTTACTTCGTTTCGGTATCAACAGGAAGTAGAACTTTTATAGAAACTATTTATTGTAACGGAAGTCTCGCCTAGCGACACCTACCGGCGAGAACACGTTGTTAGAGACGCCTACCGATACCGGGCGCTTTCGGGCGGGCTAGGGTGTCCGGGGGTCAAAAAATCGCGGGCGGTTTCGGGCGCGGTGGGGTGTAATGGGTTAAAATGTAAGGACAAAGATTTAGAATACAGTGGAACCCGCTTAAGCAGGACGGCTCTGTTCCTGACGAATCGTCCCTCTTAAGCGGGCATCCCGCTTAGGCGGACTATCCATTAGAAAGTGATTTCTTAGGTAGTTTGTGCGTTTCATTCAAGTTAAGGGATAATCATAACTTTTTGCTTGCGAGGTGTGACAACGGAGTCAGTTTTAAATTGTATCTGTATTATTTAAAATATACTTATTGCTGTCTAACTGCATTTTCAGTAGACTTGCAAAGCATATTATTAGTTATTCTTTGCGGGGAACGGGATTTTTGGTTGGCTTCAAAGAAGCAACTAAGCCCTCTCACCACTCTCCTTTGAAAATTAAAAAATGATTTCTTTTAAAGACCGGGACATGTGTGCATCAGAGGGGAAGAAATAAGACATGTTAAAGTAAAACTGGAGACAATATGAGAGGTCTAACATCTCTGAAGTTGAGATGTTCACCGCCCCCCATTCAAGTGATCAAAGCTAATTTGGGATTGAATTTACATGATCATAAACACCGGCAACGATAAGCGTCACACTTCTTGCTCCACATCTGGCCAGAGCACGACGTGAGCGGCGTGTGTCAAAAAGCCTTTACGCACCATGAATGATGGTCATGCCTATGTGAACGACACCCCGGCCGAGTGTTGTGCAAAAGCGCATGTAAGGCTTGTAAGTGTCAATCATTGCCCAGGCTGAAGAAAGGATAGAGTGTTGCTGACAATGGGTGGGGCTTACTTAATCTTGATTCGTTGATGCTTGCGCGGGTTAAATGACCAGTGGCTAGGATGTCCGCTCTAATTCATCCATGCGTGCGCAGAAGGGTCAACTGCCTGACAGAAGGCTATGGGGAGGTAGTGTCAATCACTTCTCACGTAACATAAGGGGGGTAATCAGGGCCATCGGTACAAGCTTCTTTGTAGCTCTCAGGTTTTCAGCTGATGGGCAAAGGTAAACAAGCACTGAGACAGTGCGATAGTGACAATTTGCAGCATTCCTGTCAAAAAACAGCATGTATGTTACGGAGATCTGGCTCCAATTCGTCTCGTTTAAGCGGGTTGCCGTCTCGTTCACATATATACATATAAATAGCGGAAATTCCGTTCCCCAGGCATTCGTCTCACTTAAACGGGCGTTCTGCTTACGCATGGCCCGCATAAGCGGGTTCCACTGTATTCAGTATTTGAAGGATTTCCCCATGGTTACACTTGTTTTTATATGGGATCATCAGTCATAGCAGGCAATTGATA
Organism: Ellobium chinense; assembly: GCA_033807755.1. Classification (NCBI taxonomy): domain Eukaryota; kingdom Metazoa; phylum Mollusca; class Gastropoda; order Ellobiida; family Ellobiidae; genus Ellobium; species Ellobium chinense. The sequence continues at coordinate 3,866,075 of JAWQUT010000018.1, read as the reverse complement.
TAAACTAGATCTAATCAGATGAATTCATGCCTGCATACAAGTTTATTTCTATAAAACTATCTTTGTGTCACCTAAATTGCTGCTAGAAATGACATATTCTAAATTAGAATGTACATGAAACTGCAGAAAGTTGAGAATATTTTGGAAAATGAGTGGCCTCTCTGTATCAGTATGGTAATTTCATTTGAAAACTGAACAGCAGATTCTGAGATAATTTGAGATATCAGAAGTATCATTCTTTCTCTTCAGGCTGAAGATTTGAAGCTCATGATGCGTCATCTTGAGCATTGGGCTCATCGCCTTTTCCCTAAAATGCCATTCACTGAGGTGTTAGAACGTGTAGAAAGACTCGGTGCCAAAAAGGAGGTAAAGGTAAGATGAAAATACAAGAGCCTGTAGCTGTAGGATGGTGATGTTTTTACCTACTGTATTCAGCAACATACATGGTATCATCATGGATGTACTTGCAGAGGATAGAAATAGATTGTTGTAAGAAACCATCTGGATAAGTATTATTCTTTCTCAAAGCTCCATGTTTATGAACATGAATCTTGCCATGTTTGTAGTACAGTCCCCTCCATTTAATTGATTTCTCTGGAGGATGAGAAAAGTTGTGGTGAAAAGAAGTTGCGATTTGTAATGTATTCTGATTTAAGAACTTACAGTTAAGTAGAAGACTGTACTACCAGACTTTATCTTGCCAAAATTTTCAGTGACAACTTGGTGTCATTTAAATATGCGAGATTATGCACTGGTGTTTAGGATGATGGAACTGAGTCTTTCATCTCTGTTTCTAATTTGAAGATATTATAGTCCGGGTAAATTTTATTATATTTATGAATAATGGAAAGTGTGAAAAGTTGAAAAGATTTGCTTCTCATTTGGGTAGATTGCTCTAAAATTATATAACTCATGACTTTGATGTAACTTTGTGCGTCTGGTTTTCTGTGCACACTGAGCAAGCTTCCACACTGCATAATGGATGTTAATCATATCCTCATAGTTAAAATTACACTGCGAAAATATATTGATTAATATCTTTGATAGACTTGCATCAAGAAAATCCGACTTGACATGCCAGTGCTGGCTTCAGACTATGTAGAGGAGGAAGACGAAGTGCAGAGAGCTGGACATGATGATGGCGAGGAGGACAATGTCCGTAGAGTGGGCAATAGCAATGACGCTGTTGAGGTAAGCCCATAAGAATGTATGGGGCTTGCAATAGTAGAAATGAAAACACAGACTCACAGAATATATATGCTTCACTATTTTCATTATGTAGAAACAGCAAGCCATTGGGCCATTTGGCAGTATTTTTTCACTGTTGAGGAACATTTTACATCATAAAAGAGTAGAATAGTCAATGACTTAATAAATTGTCTGATCAGCGTATTTGCTGCATTTGGTTTGTTTTATCACTTGGCTCTCAGGGGCTGTCATATATTTGTAAAATGGATGAGTTATATTTTAACCAAAAAATATTCTATAGTTAAATATATTGATACTGTGGCAGGTTGTTCTTTTTTTTCAAAGAGAAAGTCTGTAAAAACAAATTCTGCAAACTTGCAGAATTGCTTTGAAGAAGCTTTGTACTAAGTGGTGACCACATCTTGTCGGAATCTTGTATCTTTAATTTTTAATTTCTGATTTTAATTTCACCAAGCTGCACAAATAAGTGTTTTCAGGATTTGGATTAATAAACATCAGTCATGGTTTTTACTTGTCATATTAATATCTACATTAATTTTTCTTCCACATCAAATTCATCAGATTGATGAAGAAGAAATTGAAGAACTGTTGAGGGAACAGGAGATATCCAACATTATGCCGAACAGTCAGCAGGCGTCAAATCCCCCATCATCAGTTGAAATCAACAGATCGCAATCAAAACCACAGAATGTGAGTGTTGTTAATACCTACACAATATACTACTACTAGATCAGGGTTTTTTTGAAGATAGTCGATATTGTCCATTTGGTCTGAGATATGGTGTACCCTAAAGGCATGACTTCAGAGTTCGGTCTGCATTGCCTTTTCTGCCCAGTTACACCAAGCAGAAAAAGAAAGGTAAATTTTAGACTCAATTCTTATACAACATACAATAATATTTGGCAACATATATCCATAGTTCATTCAGAGGTGATGAGAAATAGTACCAAATTATTTGCTGCATGAACAATAAGTTGACTGTCTATGGAAAGAGAGTTAATATTTTGTGCTCTGAGATCTGGTCAAGGAATATTTTGCAATGTAATTTTGTATGTCAGTAGCCATTCTCAGTTCAGAAAATGTCAGCATTGAGCTAGATACATTATTTGAATGAATCTATCCACACTTGTACTGCTCACTGCTGTGAATCTGATTTCAGGAAATATTTCAAGCTTTGCAGCAAAATGTATAGTCTACATATTATAGTGATCTCAACATTTTTAAAGCTACTGTTACTTATCACCATTATCAGCTACTGGGCATTGATGTGAGAGTAAGAATGTTTTTTACTGATGCAGATTTTATTGTTTTTGAACAGGTCATAACAGATGATGTAAAGGCAAGAATAGAACATAATAGGAAGTTGGCCATGGAAAAAAGAGCTGCAAAACTTGCACAGAAGGCTCAAGGTACGTAGCAGGATATTCCAAAAATTCACATCATAAGACTGTCAAAAGAGGGGAAAGATGTAATTATGGGGTTTCTTTCTTTGGTCCATAAGGTTTTGAGATAAAACTCCTGTGATAGCTATTTGCAAAAAGTGACAGATGGCTTGAATATGGAAGAGGTTTGTTTTGAAGAAGTCAAATGTTCAGGAGAGAGATCTTTTTTCAGTAGTCTTGCAAGCAGTCTATTCACACCTCAGTTGTCTTGACCTGCTACCGATTGCTTATGAGACATAATATTTGATGGTCAAATCCTTACAACTGGCACTGGATCATGAAGTGAAAACATAAACATTTCTGTCTTGAACTAGGGATGTTTTCTTAATCTTGACCATCAAAGATATTTGTCTCATCACTGGCTAGCATGGTTGTTTTTATTTGCCTGGAGGTGGGTTATCAGTCTTATGCACATATGAAAGATCCTTCCGCACACTGAGAATGTTTTAACCACCTGGGAGACATCCATACTACTCCATCTTTGCAAACAGTACACATGAGTTGCACTGTCTTTGTGCATTGTGTGATTTCTATGGAGATTTCTTAATGAGATCTTCAACATATCATTATTTTGTTTTTCTAGGCCGTCAAAATCAGATCTGCCATGCCATTGTATAACTTTCCGCTGAAGACAGGTTGACAGTCATTAGGTATCCAAGTCACATACCCAGCCCAACCCAGAGTGTGAAATGTTGAAATTTGTTTTTAGAACCTGGGTATTACAATCAGGGATTGTATCTTGCTACTTAATTTCCAGTATCCAACAAAAACAGTACGTGAGGAAATGATAAAGCTGCTTAACTTGGTAGAGATGGGTAGGTATTAAATGGTCAGTTTTTGTCTTGAAGGGATGGTTTGTTTGTGTGCACATGAAGTAGGGTATATTGTTTTTCTTGGTATGCTTTGCTTTTAGAATTTTTATTCTATTTTAGTATTTATTTATGCTGTTGAGGGGGATGATATTATTGTAATAACAACTGTAAAGATAACAGAACGAAATGAGGTGCCAGTGATAATTTGTTAGTATTATTCAAATGTATATTTGTGTTAAGTATTGACATATGCTTACAATAAACTGAACTGAAATTGTAATGCCATGACAGATTCTATAATAAATGCAGATATGTGTTCTGTCCATTCTCCAAGTACATTTTAAGTTAACCCATGTTCAAAATTGTAGTGACTGTAATTTTTACTGGTATTCTAACATTGTTGCACACCAAAATAGATGTTGCCACACATAACCATTTATCTGAGACTGGCTAGGTTAGGGATGCTCTTTCAGAACAATTTTGTCAGATACTTAGATAGCACAGGTGATCAGTGGGTAAGGCTAATGACTCCGAATTTAAAACAGGTAATTCAGTGATAATTGGGTCATGCTAACGGTGAATCCCTAGTTTGTTTTGTTTCCTCCTTAGAAGAGACATTTTGTCAATTTGTAACGACAGTAAGACTTGGATAGTATAGCTGGTGGATAGTATAGCTGGTAAATGTTGATCTTTTTAAACTAACCCACAGATGATAGTGTCATAACAGCTCCCACCGACGTCCATCCTACACATGTCACCAGTGAGATGTCAGGTCCATCCTACACATGTCACCAATGAGATGCCAGGTCCATCCTACACATGTCACCAGTGAGTTGCCAGGTCCATCCTACACATGTCACCATTGAGATGCCAGGTCCATCCTACACATGTCACCAGTGAGATGCCAGGTCCATTCTACACATGTCACCAGTGAGATGTCACGTCCATCCTACACATGTCACCATTGAGATGCCAGGTCTGTCCTACACATGTCACCAGTGAGATGTCACGTCCATCCTACACATATCACCATTGAGATGTCACGTCCATCCTACACATGTCACCAGTGAGATGCCAGGTCCATCCTCCACATGTCACCAGTGAGATGTCACGTCCATCCTACACATGTCACCAGTGAGATGTCACGTCCATCCTACACATGTCACCAGTGAGATGCCAGGTCCATCCTGCACATGTCACCAGTGAGATGTCACGTCCATCCTACACATGTCACCAGTGAGATGTCGCGTCCATCCTACACATGTCACCAGTGAGGTGTCATGTCCATCCTACACATGTCACCAGTGAGATGTCAGGTTCACCATAAATAAATAGCATCATGTTGACTGTAAAGAAGCGAGAAATAGCTCACCTGTACAGAACAGCCGTATTAGCATAGGAGAGTTGGACAGTTAGCAGGGCATTCTTTACATGTTGTGCATAATATTGAATTGATTTTGATTGCAAAGGTCCAGTAATATAATATTTCAGCTACCTTACCATCTATGATTCATCAGCATTTATAGCAGGTAGAAAGTATTCTGATATCATGCTGTTTTGAGAAATTTTTTAACACTTTTCTTGCACGTCACCACTTGGTGTTGGCAGTTTACAGTTCCTTTTCCTCCACACATCACCATCAACATCAACATCAACACTTGGCAACATTCTGTTTACATTGTTTTATTGGAATGTAAAAGTAATGGCTATTTGCTATAAGCATCAAATGGAAGAAAAGTGTTAAAATATTTATATCCACAGTATCATTCTACTTGTACCTCAGTTATTTGTCTTGGGAAATTTACCTCTAACCCTGATGTAGTACAACTGAAATTGGAGCTCATATAAATGAAAGAATGAAAGCTCACCATGTTGCATTGAGAATGCAGGAATTTGAGTAAAAAAGTTTTCAGATGTGAAATGACATTTAAAATGTTATGAGAATCAACAAAAACATAAAGCATGCAACATTTTCTTTAGTTACATAATCTGTCTTCAATATTGCATCTGCATGAACAAATTTAATAAGTTAACAGTGTATGTCTCTGCACATATTCTTTATCCATTTGTCATGCTTTATGCGAAATTTGAAATGAATCCATCCACAACTTGAGCGTTGGTAATAAAACAACTAAACTCTCAGCCTGCCACAGAAATAGAGGACACGCACGTTAAAAAATAATTGTCGGTTTTCTCGTACTTTTTCCTGCTGAAAATTATCTGTGGTGCATACTGTGACAACCTGCTGAAGAAAGAGCATCGTTCTGTTACTGCATGCATGTGTAATATGATGCAATAAAATCAGCTTGAGTGACTGGGATTTGCCTTTGCGTCTAGAGTTATTCCCCTTCCCCGAACAGAACCGGCATATGGCAAAAATGATGACATCACTAAAGTTCCGGCAACTGCAGACATCTCTATTTGACATTGTATTATTCAGTTTTCAATTAAAGTTTTGGTCATCCATATTCAAAAGTAAAGTTTGACCGTGTAGTGTAAACCAGGTGAAGGATTCTGCATTTTTGTTACCTCGGCCTGATTTTGTCCGCCACAGTTGCCATTTACAGTAGAATTAAAAGATTCAGACAGACGTGTTAGCACCCGTCCACAGAGCACTGATGATGTGATTTGTGGTTGTAAATTTCTCATTTCCAGTCATCCGTAGCTTTCAAAATTCTTTTTGGTTTTCAATGTCTCAACATTTACCTTTGTTGCATGAGATGAGATATAACAGGTATGCATGCTTTCTTGTCTTGACACGCCTGGCATCCTTTGTCTCCCTCAGCTACCATTTTGTTTCCATGTGGGCAAGAGTGGCATCTCTCAGCTGTCTTGAGAATCCATGCCTGATCATGCTTATGTTTCCAGTGTAATTGTATCTTGCTACATTTTGCCATTTTCACTGCCTGAGGTTGCCACTATAATGACATCGTACAGTTGAGTCCGCTTAACTCAAATTTGCTGGGACCTCCCTAATGAGTTGGAATAATCAGAATTCGAGTCAGATTTCCAAGGCGAGTCAATCATATGCAAGCGAGCAAACACCCTGGGCAGGTCATGAGGGCAGCCCCTTGTTTATGAGGGTGCCGACGCAGAGGTCGCGGGTTCGATTCCCACCACATCACTTTCTTTCCTTCTTCCATTTTCTCTCTGCATTTGTCTTCTTGAGCACTTCCCCCTTTATCCTACCTTGTGTGAGCATCTGTTTGCGTCTGCTCACTCCTTACTTCTGTTACTAAGTGCTCCGTTTCCACCTTGTACTACGCCTCGTTTATATACCGTCATGGTGCATTGGGCCAGATGTGTTAATGTACACACTGCTGCCGACATGCTTGATTATCTATCCATTTTTCAAGCCTTCGTGCATTCTCTTCCCCCCGCTGTCTTATCAGCGGTGTTGTAATACACATGTCCGTGCTGCGGCTAGTGGCACTTGCAGTGTCCAGTTTTATTGCCTCTCTCTATCCATGGCACTGTCTAGTTTGTTTTTTAAGCCATCAGCATTGTTTGGCACCACGTGGGGAGGGCGCCAGGAGGTGATTGTGACAGCACTGGGCAGTTTGAGTAATCAGAAATAGGCGTTAATTACTTCTTGTTATTCAAAGGCAATTAATAGACGCAAAGAAGGAAAAAAAACTATTATTTCTTTTTCATTGACAAAATTTAATATGAAATTTGAGATATCCGATTTCGACATACATGGACTCGGCTGTAATAGGTGACATCACATATTTTGCTGTAACTTTTTAATTTCTCAGTGGATTTACATGAAATTTTTAGTGAATATTGCTGAAGTACTGCAATAAAACACACCCATAAACACACATTAAAACCATGTAAAACTGATGTCTTTGAATTTGAAATCTTGGATAAACTGATAAATTATGAAATTTGACTTTTAAAAATATGAAAGATTTTCCAACATACTACAGTCGAACACACTTAAACCGAACACGGCTGAACCGAAACCACGGCTAAGCCGAAAGAAAAATCCCCGGCTTTTCTCCCTCTTTACGCAAGTAACAGAAGAAGCGATGAACCGAAACTGCAAGATGCAGTAACATGGCTGAACCAAAATCCCCGATCTCTCAGCCAGCCTGCTCATCTCATTATCAGGTCTGCATCATCACCGAGATTGTTACATTTTGTCCAGCGAAAAGAAATAGCCACGTGAGGAGTATGTCTAAGGAGAGCGGGTTAAGACCTTTCTTATAGTGACAATGTCTGCAGTCGAGTCGGTGACTCTTCAATTTTGGTACCACCTTTAGTCACTAGAAAATTGTATGATACTTTGTGTACCACAGCCTTGTTAAATTATTTACCCTCTCAGCCACAAAGTTTATCTTAAGTTCATTTGTGGAATAGCCATGTCACATTTTTGCAATGCTAGTATGCTGAGGTTGGACGCATTATTGTAACTGTGCACACATTGTTAAAGACTTCACAAGAAATTAGACCTTGCAAAAGTTTGAGCCAGAATGCTCAGCCTACTGGAACTTAACAAATTTGTGGTTTTACAAATTGTACAAATCCCATTTCAACAGATTAAAGTGGGTTTAGGCCCACACTGAATTAATACAGAAATTGTGTAATTGACAGCTTGTACAGGAGAACCTTGAGAAACAGTGAATTATTTATTGTGCTTTAGATGTGATGAAAGATAATGATGTACAGTGGAACTTTGATATTTAGTACTCCTTTAAGAAGTATACCTTCATATTAAATCATACGGTACCCTACTATTCCAATAAAACAGTCCTTCAAGTGTCTGTCATAATGATATGACGCCTCTGCTGGCCCCAGACAACCCATAGGATTACATTATCCAAAGTCCGAATTGTTACAACCACTGCGCGCGTGGCGGCCATAAGCTTACGTCAAATACGTTCTTGCCACATGGCCCAGCTGTCTAGCCAGTGCTGTGCGGACGGGTGATAGCATGTTGGTATGAATGTTTTAATTCCTCTGTGAACAGTAGATATGCCAAACAAAATCATGCTGAGGCAATAAAAATGCAGAATACTTTTTCTGGCTTACTCTATCAAACTTAACATTTGAATTTGGAATACCAGAACCTTAATTAAAAGCTGAATAATACAATGTCAGGTGGAGGTGTCTGCAGATGCTGGAACGTAAGTGACGTCAGCGTTTTTGCTGCGGGCTTCTGCTGATCGGGGAAGGGGAATAATTCTGGACTTAAGGGCCAAACCCGGTAACTCTAGCTCTCTTTGTTGCGTCATATTACATACGCGCATGATAACAGAACGATGCTCTTTCTTCGCAAAATTGACTCGGTGGGCACCATAGATAATTTTTAAGGAGAAAAGGTATTGAAAAGTGGAAAATTATTTTTGATGTGCGTGTCCTACTTTAAGTACGAATTTCCAGTGTATGGATTCATTATTATATTATTTTGTTATTCAGTGTACCTCGATATTAAGTATACTTTAACAATAAATATATTCTTTTTCATGCACCTGAGTATACTTTATATTGAGGTTCTACTGTATGTTGATGGCAATTAAAAGAAATTGTTCTTGTGAGCCTTTGTTTGTACAAAGTCATTGTGGTATGATCTGTTCAAGGAAGGCATGTCTGATGAAATAGTTGTCACACACACACCAGAAAACACCTGATGTTCTCTCTGGACCCTCCGTAACAAAATGAACCAATTTTCTAAGCAGTTTGTGCCGTTTCATTTTCACAACTATCATGCAGGGATGCCAATATTTTTCAGCCAAGGCCAGATTTCTAATGTCTGGAAAGTTTCAGGGAAATTATGGGCTGAGCAAGGCTTTTTTAATCATAAAATGACAAGCCTCACTGGGCCAATCATTTCAAGTTATTTTTATTTTTAAAGAAATGCTTTTGGATGACAAACATAACACAGAATAGTAGACTATCTTTGTCATGATACATGAGGATAATTTTTATTTCACAGAAACAGCAATTTTAAAATTTGTACTGTACAGAACTCATGACAAATCTAAAATTTAGTACTGACTGGAACATGCTTATTATGAAACTAAACTAATTTTTGAAAACTTTTTAAAGTTCCAAAGTGCAGTTCCAAAGTGCAATGAATACAACGGAGCACAGATAATTTATAATGCATACACTTCAGGAACAATCAAATGTGTACTTAAAAACAGAATTGTTAACATTACAATACACATACACTTTTGAAAATGAACAGTGGAAATGACAGAGGATTGACCTTATGAGGGCCCTACCATTACTTACAAAAACAATGGTAACAACAAAACTCAGTGTGTCTTGTTAAGTGGGTGTCCTGTATTGTATACCCACATCACTGAGTGTGAGCTTGGACAGTTATATACTGTACATGTATGCTAACTACTTGAACACTTTGCCTAAAGTCATACTTATCAAGCATTTGTACATACTGTCATGTATGTATTAGCTGAAAAAAAAGTTAATAGAAATAGAAACGAAGAAAAATAAGACCTAAAAATACTGCACTCAGTCTGTATTAAGTATGCCCAAACCTTTATGATATACATGTTCACTTTTACCCTTTGCTACAACTACAAGCAGTTCTTCTTGGATGTGCCAGAGCCTTTTGGAAATAGCATTCCCGAGATGACATCTACCTATCAAATGTACCCTTACTTCCTTTTGAACAAACTCACAGAGCACTCATACTCCTATGTATGGGATAATGAAACAATGGTATTTTGGCGACTAGTGCATGGAAAACATGAGATAGGAAAGGAATTAATACAAAACAGTTGAGAGCAACCATCTCATCTTATTTCATAATAAGCATGTTCAAGTGAACTGATATTATCACATGTAATGATAATATTTCGAGGGTTGCCTGCACAAAGATCTTATCGTTATATGAATTGTATAAAAGAGAGATAAGACCTTTGCACAGACACCCCTCGATTTGGTCTGTGCCCCTTCCCATAAACCAGTGAAATATGTACAGATCCCGTACACACTAACACAGCCAATTGGAAAAACACCAGCAAGGTATTCAGATACACCTTCCTTTTACTTTTCCCAACCTTTCCTCCTCCTCGCTTCAGAAACCAGTAGCGCGCACCGTACAAAATGTCTGCCCACCTATGCCATGCTAAGCCTAAGCCTTCTCAAGACTCCCAAAATCTGTACTTCAAAGAGAGAGTCAAATGCTTTGATGGAAGACAAGGGTGTTGTCTTTCTAGAACAGCAAAAAAAAATCTTTTAAAATATGAACAGGGAAACTGTCCAGCGCAAAGACACCTGTTGTGCACAGATACTGGATTACTGACAGTAATATCACATTCTCAAACGGACTGTGAAATTCAAAACTGCACTACATGTATTTTGTTTCTAAATTGAACACAAATATGAAAGTTGTTAAAAAGGTAGTGCTGAGATGTGAATACCCACTACACCCATTTATCTACACATCAATAAAATGTCAATCAGAATCAGCATCCAATCCATCTATTTCGTCTTCATCACCTCCAATGGCCTTCCAGAAGGAAATGGCAACCTGTGCAGAGAAATGAAAATTAGTGCCACAAGTGTGTATTTTCCTTATTGACTAGATTTAGATACTGTGAAAGAGTGTCGACAAAACAGCAAAATCATGTTTTGCTTTTCAAATCAAAACAGCAAACATAGTATTTTGTCACATCCAAAATTCCCCTAAATGAGACCAACTTTTCTTTTTGTGTATAATAAATGATTTTATAAATAACCATCAGTTTTACCTATAAATCTGCAAAAGAGACGCTCTGTCTTAAAATGTTTTTGTGGGATTCACAATAGCAAGCAGTTGCAAAATATTGATTTCAATTTAAAAAAAAAAAAAAAAAAAATAGCAAAACCATTCGGTCAAAATAATACTGGAGTATATATACCCTCCATCTTCTTATAATTAATCTAATTAAATACTGAAAGTGAAAGTTGTGATTCCATGATGATCACTCACGAACAAAAGCCACACCGCCTACATCTTTCTTTCCCACACAACCACAGCATCATCATCATTATTAACATCTTTAACAGCAGTGGCATCATCATAACCACCTCCACCACTAGCACTGAATGCCTGTCTGGTTGTCCAGATACTTTCTAATGGTATTCACTACAGTTATGTGGACTTTACCCACCTTTTCTGCATATCTCTTCCTCTGGTCAGGTGGAAGGTTTTCTGCTCTGTCTGTTTCAAAAAGAATTTATCCAGGTAAAACAAGAGTCACTTCAAACTTCTAACATAAAGGCATACAGTAGTCATAAGCAGTTTGCCTAGCTAAGAGATACGCAATTTGCAAGTGTATAGGCGATTGCAAATGGGCTATTTTTGTGCTAACTGCAACCCAATACATCCATCAAAGATCATGGACTAGGTAGGTCACAAAGTCACTGGTTAAAAAACAAAAGTTGAATTTGGCACTATTTTCTTACATTGTCTAGTAGTTTTTTTCCTTTCCTTGAATAATTCACTCAAATGTAACAGGCAAACTGCTTATTACTGTGACAATAATTAACATGGGAAAAGCAGGAGGATATACTGTATGTGAAATAACAGGAAGGGGAAAAAATGAGGGGGGGTGGGAGGGAACTCAACTGCCTTGGATTTGGCAGTGCACTGGATCTCATGTGAGATCCTATTTGCCAGATATACTCTCTCTGATCTCTGCGATATTTTTTTTTTTCATTCATTCATTTGGTTAGTCATACACTTGTTCATTTACTTAACTGCTTATTCTGTTGCTCTATTCATGCATTACTTCTTGCATTCACCCACCTTCCTTTCATCTTCATGCTATAGTTTGACAATAATAATGGTACAGTATTGGTAGGGACACAATAGCTGGAATGTCTTCAGTTCACAAACAGACTGAGCCCAAAGAAAAATAAAAAAAATAACCGAGAGTTGATATGCAAAGAAAACATGGGGAATCTACATCAGATTCTCAAAGTACATGACAATGTAAACATTTGTTTCCATACTAACAGCCGTGTCAGTTCATAAAACCACCTTTTACGGTGACTGGTTTAAGAACTCACCATTCTAACTGACTAACAGGAAACCTTGGACAGGCCCAAATTACAATGAACTTGTTATGATTCTATTGATAACAAAATTTGAAAGAATAAGAAAAGCATAAATTTTAAAAAGCCTCAAGCCTGTCACAAACTTACAATAATTCAATAACCCAGAGGAAACCTTGCCCTTAGCTCTCTTCCACGCCCCCTCAAAAAAACCAACAACAACAACAAACTTGAATTTAAAAAAAAACAGTGACTGCTTCATTTCTAAAAATCACAAGTTTGACTACCAGTACTCGTTATATCTTACTCGGTGATAGCAGTAAAATCGTAGAAGTGTCGCTGTAAATACACAAGCCACTATATTTTGTTGATATTCTGATAATGGGCCTTCAGAAATATTTTGACATTCTCAGTTTCACCAAGTTCTGACTCCTTCATCTGAAAAATACTTACCTTTCATAACTTTCAGCTTCATAAATAACTTCTCAAACTCATCCACACCCAGGTCCCTCTCTGACAATGGTGCACCTGGATAGAAATGAACACATGAAAGCATGAACATATACAGCTGTAGGTTGATATTTGTGACAGAAAACTTTACCAGCAACAGAACTCCCATGACTCTCAGATAAGGTTGATATGATACCCATAATGGGATCGACTAAATCATTTTGTATGAAGTCAATTTCACACGATCCATGACAAGGAAAACTTGTTTATGTCAATGCATCCAGGGTGTTATGACTTCATGAAGCATCATGCTGCAACTGGTTAATACTGAATTATGAGCCTTATATGGCCTTCATGAGAATGAGAGGAACACAAAGGTTCCATGCCGGACCACTAAGTGAGTCACTCACAACTCTATTCACCATTTCTTAGTCTCTGCATTATAACAACAATACTAAGTTGATGAACTGTATGGCATTATGCTTTCCAGTAACATCCTTTCTTCACTGTAAAGTTTACAGCAACTGTTGCTTCATACACTGGAGCCCTTTCAAGACAACCATGTCCAAACACAATTCCTTCTATGGCACACTCTCATTTAAAAGTCCTGACTGTTTTGTTTCTAATAAATAGCATTCTGCATAACACAAAACTTGATAACACATCCTTAGAAGCTCAGTGCCATGGATGGGTGTTACATGTACAAGATGGACAGCACGTACGAGCTTCAAGTCTGTATCTCTTGCAACTTCAAAGTTCATTCTGTATAATATTTTTGTATTTTAATTGTTTATGAGGATGTATTGTCTAATCTGTCGTTCTGCCCCGCCATTTTTCACATATAATGTTGACCGCTCTCATACAGTCAAGCACGGTCTGGGCATGAAATAAAATTTATGAAACTTGTTATCAGGATTCTAATATAATTTATGTTTGGGAGATGGGGTGGACAGAGAGAAAACTGCTCTGAAAAAAAGCTTTGAGTTCAAAAGAATTTATTCAGGTATTTCCTGTCCACATTCGAAGACAGTATGAAATTGGCTATAAAATATTTCAAAATTAAGACAGACAAAAAAAAGACGTATTTACTGCAATTTACAGTACTGCATATGTTCCAGTTAAGTATCCCTGTTGATATGGAAACGGGTATGGTCAGATGCATTTGCCAAAAGTGCTGACATGTAAACTATCAAATAGGTGTGACAAGATCTACTCATTCAACAAGCTAATTCACCTTCATTTGCTCCTGCATCATTTCCCAGGAATGTCATCCAGTCAACATCATCTAGCCCTTTCAGAACATCCTCTGGATTGGAAGGACCTGTTCCACTGCTTTGATGAGCATTTGTTTCCAACTTGTGGGCTCCTTCTGATGAAGGATCTACATTTGTCTGCGTGTCTCCAGAATCTGCACTTGTTTCTCCACTGTCTTTAAATGAATCACTGTTTGTCGACGATTCAGGAGATTTGTTTTCACTGGCAGTGGAATTCTGTGATAAGTTTGACTGGCTATGTGGTTCAGTGGAATGCTGGGAAGGGCCATGGCTGTCTGCAGCTTTATTTTGTTGCTGATTAAGTATGTGTTGCTCCTTCATCATCTGACGTAGGTATGGACTTTGCACAGGTGGACTTTCTGGGGAAAGAGATCAGTTTGTTTGAAAATATCAACACCCTGGATGCACTAATAAACAAGATAATAGCACTGTCACTCACTGTCAGCGCCAGCAATAAATCCATCATAATGTCAAATAAGTTATTTTATGAACACAAAAAAATTAAACCTGTTCAATGAAACATAACTCTTTTACACAAAGTAGATGGGACTTGCCATGGATTAGAGGTATGAAGATGCCAATAGCACCTGGCATAAAAATATGCAATTTTAAATAGTTCCTATAAAATCAAAATATTGGCCATGGGGAGGGGGGGAAGGGGTTGGATTTTAATTTCAAAGGCTTAGATAGGTGCAAATATATGTGTAGACTCAGAATAGGTGAGGTTTAGTCACTCAAGTATAAAATTTGTGATTGTTGCTAGGTGGGTAAGGTTACCCTGTTTACTGAGTGAAAAGGCCTAAATTATTAGGGTGTCTGCTTCACTGCCTAAGTTCTCAAAATCTAACTGGTTCAGGTGCATTTTTCTTTGTGTCAAAATTTGGAGGAAGAGCTAAACTACATATTTGGAAAGTATTTTGAAACGGCACCCCAGGATAAGTTAATGAGAGGTGTAAAACCTAATATAACCAACAGTGAACAATACATTGGCATCTTCATACCTAGATGAGTTTTGTGTTATGCATTTACTTTACAGTGCACTGTAAGGGGAAATAACCAAAGAAATATTAGATGGCATTGTTTCAAAGTGATGGCTGCGATGGTCTTGACTGGTTATTGCATTGCTTGCTGTGAGTGATCGGCATATATATGCTGTGATCACCTTTAACTGACACAATATTCTGCATGTGCTCGACCTGATCTCCAGGTGCCAGACTACCACTGGACACAGGTAATGTGAACTTGCTATGGCAACAGCTCTTTTTTGCCTCTCTCCATCAATTTTTTTTTCTCTCACTGGTGCATCACTTATTGTGTCATCAAACGTTCCCTGAAACTGAAACTCATTTACTCAAGTCATCGCAAAATTTCACCATGAATAAAGGTATTCGGATAAGGATTTTCTTGTCTTTCAGGTCAGCACAAATTTCGTTTAAAGCGTGTCATGTTCAGTGTATTCTACTGTTTACACAAAAAATTACGAGCTCAAATTTGTAAAATCAAGAACTCCATGAAGAAGCCATGGAATAGTCAAAAATTCACAAAAGACATGATGTTATTTGTAGTTATACCCATTGGGTGTTTGATGAGTGACTGGATGAAAGTCAATAATATTCAAGTAATGTATTCTTATTGTTTCTGTACCAATGTCTTAGCTAGCCTCATCTTACAAAGTAACAACATAGCATCAACTCCACTAAGGCCCCCACTATTTCAGCTATGCTAAGCCATTTTAACTGTATGCTACTGTCATTCCTGCATCTCTTCATAAAACAAATAGACATGGTCATTATCATTGTGACATTTTTTGATGATTGGGGAAGAGTGACTGGGTAGTGGGGCATTTTCAGGATAGATGTGGTTCTGAGAAAAAAGACAATCTTGTATGTCCAACAGAAATACCTCTCTATCTATGTCAAAAATCAATATGAAATCAGGAAAAAAGAATTTGAAGAAGTTGACTGAGATACACTTGAGCAAGAATATGTTAAACACTTATGAAAATCACACTTCCTCCAATGAACTTTTCAGACCCAAATTCATATCTTATACTATACTCCTTGAAATTCAGCAGATTTAAGCAAGATGTCATGGCCTCAGAGAATCTGAGTGATCTGTGCTCAACTGTAATCAAGTTTACAGTGACATCAAGTTGTGCTCGTCTGCATAATGTGCTTACTATGCACTATGTGTGGGAACAGAAAGTGACAGACAAATTTTGAATGGCCACACACATAAACATGAGCTGCTTCACCTTTCATGTCCAAATTGGGCCAAGTGTGGGCATGTAAAGCCTGAATGATTCTGGCTATTCCTGTCGTTTCTGGGAAATCATCATCTGTAAATAAAACAAACCTCAATACTTATACATTATTCTCTGACAGTAAGAACAGATAATACACTTATACTTATACATTATTCTCTGACAGTAAGAACAGATAATAATAAATACAATTCCCGTCAGGGAGTGAGTCAAAATCACATTATGACTAGACTTACAACACCAAAGTCTGAAGCAGCCCACCCCTACTGAAGCAGCCCACCCCTACTGAAGCAGCCCACCCCTACTGAAACAGCCCACCCCTAGGCCCTACTTATGTCCATGTCCAAATTTTACTTTTGAGGGGAGCTATTTTCTACTTATTTACAAGCAAGCGAATGTGCAAGAAGGTAGCTAAGCAAGGTCTCTCACGCCCATAAGAACTGTTGCATTAGCCTGTAAGATACAGGGCCTCCTTTCTTGCAAATCCAATTTAGGGCTTAATACATAGAGAATTTTTAAAGTAATACATGTATTACTCAACTTTGGTACAAAATGTGGTCATGACAAGCATATGATTGCAAGACCAGGTTTATCTGTACAATTTTTCTTCCTGAAATACTAAATTAAGAGAATCCAAAATCAAGATTAAGATTTTCCCTGACAACTTGACATTTTATGGACCAGATAATGCATTAAATTTAGATTCAAAAGCATTACTCATAGATAAGTTTATTCACAGCAGCAATACAAGGATCACAGTGTAACAGTTCAGACCTTCATCCTCAATATGTTCAGGCTGGAGCTCCACCAACTCAAAGCCATTCTGTATGCACCATTCTAATGCAATTTTCCTCTCCACAGCTGAACAGGGAATAAAATGAAAATATGTAAGAAAGAGGTAAGTTTCAAAACATTACCCTCAAGTAAAATCTCCTCAAAGTTCTTATGTTAACATTACACTTGTACTGCCAGTTTCATACCCATGTTAGATTAATTGATCAACAACTTCTCTAGACTTCTTAAACACTCAGAATCTAAATATTCCTACACCACCAATTTTGTTCATTCATTTAAGCCAAGGCAGTGATCCAGAAATTCAAAGAACAAAAAAAAATTTAAAAATGACATAACAGGAACATTCTGGCAAAACAGGCGTTTAATTTCTCCTATTTTATGACTGATAAGTTTGTAGTGATTTGCAGAGAAACTGATGTGCTGGAGGTATGTTGTCCAATGCTAGCTTTATAAAAAGAACAGCCAAAACAGACAATATCAAAACCATCCATTCTCCTTGTAACCATTCTTAGATAATACAGAACTCACCATCTGTGTGCCTGCTTGTGGTACACACCAACATCAGGACCTCAGGCTCAATATGGTTCAAATATGGCAGCCAGGCCTTGGCTAATTCGAATGATGAAGGCTGCAAAACAAAGAGTCTTTGCATTTAATGACTGTCATTGGATGAGCAGTTACATATTTTCACTTTAATGAGCATTTGTAAAAGGTGACCAACAATACTATATGAATGTTATCCATTACATATCTCTCACTAGGAATGAGATGTACACAAAGGAGCAAGACAATGTACTTGTGACTAACACTCACACTACTTTACTTGAGCTTGGAAGCTTTTCTTGTATCTTATAAGCAAACTATGACCTTATTAGTTGAGTTGAAATAGGGGGAGATGCTATTCCAATGTTAGAGCATACAAAATAGAAGAAAGTACAACATCATCATGACAACTTTAAATTTCTAGTTCATTATTACAAATTCAATCTGTTTTCAGATAGCATCCATTGTGCACTTTGCATAAGACTAATGAGAGCCAAATAAAGCCTGACTAGCTTGGTCTCCAACACTGAGTGACTGACTTGTTGACAGGATAATGATAAACATCTATTTATAACAGCACTGCTAGAATGAGCAAAGAGTTCAGGCATATAATACTAACACACCTACCACATTTGGATCAAAGAAGTGAATAAATGCCTGGACAGAATCTGCAAAGTCTTTGTCCCCAATTGTTCGGTTATCAGTGGTGCACAAGTGGATAGTTGCACTGTAATATTTAGTTTCAAAGGACCACTTATAGCTCTCTATGCTGTCACTGACCATCAGTGGCTCTGGTAGCTCAGAAACTCTCAAAATATCTACAGACAGGGATAAAGATAAATATTAGTTTGAAATTATCAGAATAATGGAAGAAACAATAATTATCAGAATCTGGGAGGAAACAATATTCTTCATCAGCATTTTAATCAAACAGTAATTACTGTTTAAATGAAACAAAACATGAAGGTCTTAACCAGTTACATCTGAATAATTTTTAAAAAGCATAGACTACCAAACTGTTACCTCCCCATTTCAACAACCACCAATAAAACAGAACAAACGAAAATCCACATTATTCATATTTTCCGTTCCAAAATTATCCAATAAGAGCTGCAAGGTAACTCATCTAACTGAGAGGAAGGCCTGGCTCTGTGCCTGGGGCCCGAAGGACAGATGCGATATAGAATGCACACATCCCTTACCAATGCCTCATTTATTTGTAGTGCTTGCCATCACATATACCTGGACAGCTAACAAAAAAATAAGACATGCTGCAGTCTACCATGGCACTTGATGATTTGATCCAACCAAACAGATCCCTAGGATTAGCCTTTGAATAATTAGCCTAATCTATTCTTTTGATCTATTTTACCAGCTGTTTGAATCAGCAAAATATACTTTTAAAAAGCCAATGTAAAATACACTTTGTTCAACAAATAGAGTAGTTTCATCGATTGCGAACGTCACGATTTGCGAACACCTTCACACTATTTCATATCGGCACACACTCTCCTTTTATTTACAAAGAAACTGACAACCTGGCATGTTGGCTACACATATCTGGTACTATCCGGATATGCGTGATGTCCACCATCTTACAAGATGTCCGACTGAATCAATGTACCATCAACAGGGGGTAGCCATCTTAGCTAATCCACTTCCTCCGGAAGAATACAGTTCTGAACCGGAAGAAGGCTTTACCTTGTTGCCTGTTTGGCTATTTCTATATTTCAATAGTTTCAATGGTGGCCAAATAGCTGTAGACATCGTCTAACTTGTATTTAACAATGTGAACATGATTTTGGCATTTTGGATGGGGGTGTTCGCAAAAAAAGAACATTTGGTTGTTAATATTAAGTTTGCCAACACTCTCATATTTTCCCTTATAAGGGGCAAGGATGGGGATTGTAAGGCAATATTAGGTGATTAAATTGCCAGCCTGAGTCTAAAATTTAAAATTCCTTTCAGCTACGGCTAATCCTGCTGTAATTAAATTGCCAACTTGGATTTTCATCATTATCATCATCACCACCATCAGCACAGTCATCTTAACTGTTTTCTCCTTCATCTTTAACATTGGCATCATTCTGCATTCAAATACAAATGAAACCTTGTATTATAAAATGTAAAAAATTTTTGAAAAAAAAACAAAGCAAAAAATCTGGTAGTACAAATATACTAGTTTCGCAATGGTTGGACAGATGTTCACAATTCTTGGACAAGTTTAAAAAAACATGGCAAACCTTGGACAGGTACCTGACAGTTGCCCATAATTTTTTAATAGACTATGACTTTATTGGCTGAACTTTGCTGTCCCACCATAATTTTTGCTAAAAAATGTGCGTCTATTAGCCACTTTCGGTTTCTATCTAGGTCTTCCCAGACCGGAGATAAACCAGGTCAAACGAAGGATACCAATTTTTTTAGGCTATGTGTGTTCGCAGCCGTGACACTACTCTATATTCTCTGATACGACCTCACAATAGAGTTGACAAAACTGCTCATAATATTTAATACATGTTTGCCTGGTGGAGATGTTTTGGTAAGAACACATATGATGACTTTCCCCTCACGATTCTAGGCACACTATGACATTCCTGCACTTTTCCTGGCACAATCTCGTATTGCTCCGCAATGAAGAAATAGTGCAGTGGAATGTAATGTTAGTCAGTCTTTTCCTTCCTTTCACCATAACCTCTTTCTCTAATTCTAATTTTTCCACCACTTGGGAAGTGGGTGCTGTGGGCCTGTGTGTCCACAATCCGACAGTGGTTGTTTCTCACTGCCACATTCGATATACCCTGGCTACTGAATTGGATAGTCTGTCTTGCACGCACAGGCCAACAATCATGGCTTCATGATACAAAAAAAAGACTGCAATACACAGATCAATTGATGAGCTGCATATGCCTACCCCAAGCTTGAAAACAGACCCTGAACTATACTCACTTAACTCACATCAACATGCTTCCCCACGTAGCCTATGTAGGATTGTAGGATATCATAGTCATACACTCACTTACACTATCCAATAATACTAATAGGATCTAGGCTTAACACAGGACAAAGCTGCAGTTGGAATCCAAATAAGGCCCAATTATAAACTTATTAGTCTAGTCTATAGTCTATAATCAATAAAACCCAACTTTAATGTGAGTTCGAGTTTCAAACTTTCAACAGACTAGTATCAGTGGGCTGAGAAAGAGGCGGTTATTAGTTTCACTATCAATTATCAGTAGACTAAGACAGTATCAGAACATCCTAAGACAGTATCAGAACATCCATAAAAAATAATCACTCGACTCATTCCACCACAAAAGCTAGACTAGTCTAGACTAGACTAGATCTAGACTATGTTGCAACTGCACTGTGAAAGAAATTCTGGTACCCAAAAACCTGCGTGCATGGGTGAGCTTAACAGGTAACCAGAGCTGATCCTATTTATCAGAGTGAGAGATCAAGTACATACGCTTTACAAATTCTTGAGGTCGAAAATCTACAGCTGAAGATGAAAACAATGCACAGGGCAGCGCCATTTTGATGAGGAAGTGTGTTTTCGTCACTCATTCTACTTACTTCCTCTAAAAAACATATTTTATCGGCTATTACAGAAGCTTACTTCCGCTTTGGTTTCATGATAGACTAATGCAATGTTTAACAATTAATTTCTAAAGTGTATATGCTGAGTGCTGACGTGAGCTATTAAGTCGAATAAAGTACTAATAAAATCAAGACTGTGAGAGCAATTAGACTAGCTCAGATTTGAGTGTTCTTTCATCTCCTATTTGCCTGATTCGCTGACGTCAAACATTATCCCTGTTTTATTTCTTTAAACAACTAAACTGTTTAGTGCGAATGATTTTCATGATTTCTGATGCATATCTAGCTCCATTTTATTATTTGCTTCCCTATAAATGTCACTGTGTAAGTGAATATTTTATCTGTTTTGTAACTTACACTAAAAATATTGCTTGCGTACTACGTCACCAATAGGGTTGTTTAAACTGTTGCCGAGAAACGTCATGGCGGCTGCTACGCTATCTTCGCCTTCCCTTTGGTGAAATGCAAGCGTGCTGATGTTTGTCAGAACTAGAGAATCTAGAGGTGCCTAGCGCGACGCAAAATGACAGAAATAGAGCCTCGTGCCGAAGATGTCGGACAGATCCTTGTTAAGGTTAGAAAGTTGCATGTTAATGAATCTGTGTGGATTTGGCTGATGTATTTTTCTCTTTTATCTGTTTATACACTCATTACTAGTCTATGTGCCATTTGTGCGGAAGAAAAGGGGGAGCGTGAGGAGGGAGGGGGAATTCCTTTGTTTGCAGTTACCGAACACCTGCCCGCGCAAACCAGCCACACACCCTCCTCCCACACACACACACACACACACACACACACACACACACACACACACACACACATATATAAACACAATCACAAGTTTAACAGTTTAGTGCCTTCATATGGAACATGTTTTCCATATCAAATTAAGAAAGATACAATGCTACCATTAACTAGTCTATAGAAAACGAGTCTGTGGATGTGGTTGAACAATAATATAAATATCTTGGTATAACCATCGATAGGAAGCTAAATTGGCATCCACATATTGACTCTCTGTGTAAAAAACTTAACCAGAGACAGTATTTTCTTAGGAAACTCAGATCATTTAATGTGAACACAACTGTAATGACCATATTTTACAATGCCATCGTTCAAAGTATTTTAACATTTGGGATCAGTTGTTGGGGTGGAGGTATTACAAGCGGAGACAAAGACAGACTGAATAAAATCATACATAAATGTGAAAAGATAATCAATAATGATCTACCATCTTTCGATGATCTGTATGATAAAATATCCGTGAAGAAAGCCAAAAATATACTTCATGATATCACTCACCCCCTATATGACGAATATATTAAATCTCAAAGAAGTAAACGTATTTTACATCCTTACGCGAGAATCGAGCGATACAGTAAATCCTTTGTACCTTCAACGTCAGGGAAACTTAGGAGTAATAGTATATAAAGTGTTTGGGAGAATGTGAGAGTTAGTAGGTATGTGTAGTTATATTAGTTATATCTCATGTTTGTGTGTGTGTGTATGGATGATGTGTGTGTGTGTGGTTTGTATGTGTATGTGTGTGTGTACGGATGTCTGTGTGCGTGAGTATGTATGCAGTGTGTATGTGTGTGTGTTATGTTTGCATATTATAAGTCAGTATGACATTGCATGTTAGTTTTATAGTCTACCAGAGTTCACTATTGATGTATTGTTTGTTAATATAATAATATTGTCTTTGTGCACTTGTTCAAGACAAATTTCCGGAAGGATTAATAAAGTTTATCTTATCTTATCTTATCTTATCTTATCTTATCTTAAAGCGAGGCCATAACTCACTTGCTAGTTATGCGCTGTATTTTTCCACTGTTGGGGTAGGCCTACATACGGAATTGACATCATCCTAGTGGAGCAACACTTACTTTCAGAATTGCCATGAAATATCCTTGTGAAAAGTTAAAGTGCTTGGAAAGTTTGTAGGCACAATTAAATTTCTGGAATATTCAACCTCATAGCATCATGCAGAGCCATAGACTTCACAGTTCCTCAGGAGATGAAGGAGCTGCAGACAGTTCAAGGATTGACACTTTCTCCTGCTCCTGTGGAAATTTACAATGAAAACATCCAAAATGTGACAAAATTTGAATCAAAATATAAATACATTCTTTAAATTCGTGTCAAAGGTGAGTGAAATGCAAGCTCAGGAAAACATGAAAGAAATACTCTGAATACGGTATCAAGGTTTAAGGAATGAAGATGCCACAATACTTTCCAAACATGTTGTTTAGCTCTTTCCCCAATTCTAAATATCTCAAAGGTGTTGAACTTAGAACTTAGGGTAACATCCCTTGCATGGCAATTACAGGTTTTGTTAGATTCATAATATTGTCTATATCTGTAAACACAGTATTACCACCTTGGTAGGCAACACACCGGTCTAGGCTAGAATCAGCATGTTGCATAGCACCAGATTTGCAGTATGTGTCTAGATTTTCAAAAATCACAGTTTTTTGGGAGGGGGGGNGGGGGGGGGGGGGGGAAGAGGGGAGGAGGGGATAGATTCATGGACTGACAAAAGGTTGTGATAATAATAATACAAAAGAAAGTATGCGAAGTAGAATCATAAGGAGCAGAAATGAATATCTTTTGTGGGTAAGAAAGCATAGAGATGAGAAACATGGATTGTGTAATGCCCATGACATGTAAGGTTTACCAGTGGTATAAATAAAAGATTGACAATCAAGCCTTGTACATGTATGGAGGTCCACAAGAATGGCAGATGAATGTATGGTAAAAATGTATAGTAAAACCCCAACAACAGAAGGATCCATTTACTGGTTCTCTTGTATTACTGACCGGACAAAGCATAAATAAAAGGGCTCTAGGTGCCATAGAGTCAGTCCTTAATCCAATAGTTATCACAATGGCAGGTATTGATTCTTTCCTCCATTCAGTGAAAGTGTGAGTTATTGTGTAGGCTAGGTCCTGTACTGAATAATGAAAGTGAAGCCAGGAGCTTTTGAAAGCAGACAATAGGCAAAACGGTAGCATAAAGCATGAAAGGAGTGAGATTATCCATTACCTAGTCTATGTATTGTTACCCGTTAGAAGGTAAAGAGACAGAGAGACAATTTCTTATATAATGATATTTTATGCAGTGTTTATCACTGGATGTACATATGAAATTTGCAGGTTCAGGATGACCTGCGACAGCTGCGAGAAAAGATGGCTGCTGGAAATGGCGCTGTCAATACAGCTGATCTGGACAGGGCCTTGGCAAAAACGGAGGAAGGACTTCAGGTTATAACCTTGATATTCAGTTTGAAATTTTAATTATAAAAGCATAAAGGAAGTGAGTTTTAAGGTTTGTGTTGAATACTCATTACTCAATTAAAGAATATTAGACAATTTAATCTTCCTCTCTATCACTGCTTAAAGTGAATTGCATTCTGGTTTATGACAGATTCTAAATTTGATGGAATATGCATCTTAGAACAGTGAGAATTTCAGTTTTGTTATAAAGCTTGCATAAGACTTTGACAAGAGTGTAGGCATTCTGTCTAATAAAAACTGAACATTGCATCAGTAGATGTAAACTTGGAGGCTGGATTTTTTTCTTTTATAAAGCACAGTCTGTAATGCCCTTTAGTGTATAAACATTCATGTGTTAGCACATTGTTGTACATATGATTTCATTTTCAATTTTTTTACTGACAGTGTAATGTGAGTCAAATAGGATAAAGGGGGAAGTGCTCAAGAAGACAAATGCAGAGAGACAATGAAAGAAGGAAAGAAAGTCATGTGGTGGGAATCGAACCCACGACCTCTGCGTCGGCACCCATTGCCTCGCCGTCAGGTTTATTTGTTTTTGCTCCTTTCTTGTCGGCCTGCTCTTTGCTTTTTTTGTAATAGTTATGCCGGATACAGCAAAGTTGCTCTTCATTTAAGTACAAATTTCAGTGAAAGATAACTAACAGGTAAAAGATTGTTTGATGGGATGTAGTAATTCCTCCTGTTGAAGAATTTTCTCTCTGCATTTGTCTTCTTGAGCACTTCCCCTTTTATCCTATTTGACTCCCTTTATGTAGTGCTCCGTTTCAACCTTGTATTACACCTATGTAACCACTAAATGAAACGATCCTGTCTTGTTCACTATGTTTAATGTTGTGTGCACGTCTGTGTGTTTGTCTTGCTGAGCTACCAAATGAAGCCAACGGCCTTTGTTTGAAGAGGGGGGCGGGGAAGTTTGTGGTGTGTGTATGAGTCTTGTGCCTAGCGCTATGACTGCTAGTCTTCTGTTTGGCTTCGCGAAAGACCCCGGCCACTAAGCCACTTTTTTTTGAGTGGTGGCTTGGTCGTGTATAGACGTCTACCTGATTCCAAACTGACGGCGAGGCGATGGGTGCCGACGCAGAGGTCGCGGGTTCGATTCCCACTACATGACTTTCTTTCCTTCTTTCATTTTCTCTCTGCATTTGTCTTCTTGAGCACTTCCCCCTTTATCCTATTTGACTCCCTTTACGTAGTGCTCCGTTTCAACCTTGTATTACACCAGTGTAATGTGATTTCATATTTAACGAAACAGCGCCATACCGAGGACATTGTGTATCGTCTTAACAACCGCGTTCAGATGCTTCCACTTGATGGGGTTCCAAGAGATGATGAATTTCTGTCTTCAGAAAGCATGATGGAACTTCAAAGCACTGATGGTCGGAGGCCTGCTTATATTCAGAGCAGGTAATGTGAGGGCATATAGTCGTGGGTACATGAACACTTTGCCAAATGAAATATTGATTTAAAAATGAAAGAATCCGCCTTTTGCAATAAAAAATCAAGGAGTCACAATTACAGATTTTTGTCATTCTATAAAGCAACCAATCCACATCATCTCTTTGAGTCTTCTAAGCAATAATGTTTAGTCCATACTGACATTTTCTTAAATACAGGTGCATGTGAAGTGAACTTTTAATACTAAGTTTTAAGGGCACTTTAATATTACAACTGTTATTATTCACTCTTCTGTATACAATCATCTAAATTATACGACACAATCTCTAAAGAGTGACATTTCATAGAAGAGGCCTATTCCATTCCTCATCAAGGATGACCTAATTTGAAAAACATTATGATGGCCTCAAATTCATATGCGAAAGATTAATCTTGCAACCAAATATGTCCCTCCCATCCCCACCCCTTAGAAATGCATGTAATATATCAATGTCCAGGATTAATACTGTTGTAAGTCTAATAAACACTTGAAGGACTTACAATTGTATTATTTCTGGGCGATGATGTGTTTATTTTGAAATCTGTTATGTTCTTTCATTCATGCCTAAATTTGTCATTCAGATACTAATCTCATTTCCATTAAACTTACTTTATTTTCTCTAAAATTCAACAGAGATATGCTTAGAAGGCAACCTTTGCCTCCAGGTGTCAAGCTGCCTGGACGGAGAATGATGCAGTTGCAAGGCATGACCCCAGGGCAGAAGGTATGTCAGCTCTGATAGTCACCTCATTTATAAGGCTTTGTTCCCCACAAACCTGTAGGCACAAAATCATGCCTAAAAATGGGTCTAAGTACTGAAGGACAGATATTTATCATTAGGACAGCAATATGGTAAACCCTGATGGAGTGATTGGAGGGAGGAATAAATACATGTGATGATGTTCAATGTGTTGATTTCACTCCCTACAACAAATTACCAAAGAGTTTTATCCGTGCAGGTTGTTTTCTCAGATTACCAGGATTAGGAACTCACTCTGTCAATAAATTACATTTATATTTTTTCCCTTTAGACAAGCAATTAAGTTCACACAAAATTAGATCATTTAGTTATAATATGTGGGTTTATTTGATGTATTCTTTCTTACCTTCTTGTTGCAGCACCAGCAGCAGTGGACGCTAAGAACTATTATAAACCCTCAGAACCAGATGAATAGAAACAACATGAAAGAGAACTTTGGGATACAGCTGCCTTTGATAAATGAGCGGAAACCACAGAAGGTTTATTTGTTTTTGCTCCTTTCTTGTCGGCCTGCTCTTTGCTTTTGATGTAATAGTTATACCGGATACAGCAAAGTTGCTCTTCATTTAAGTACAAATTTCAGTGAAAGATAACTAACAGGTAAAAGATTGTTTGATGGGATGTAGTAATTCCTCCTGTTGAAGAATTTTCAGTTTTTATATAAGATTCAATGAAAATTCTCTACTATAATAACATGTGTTGAATTTTTACAGCCTTTATCCAGCTTGGGAGTGGAACAAGAATTATTAGCAATAAAAATGTAATAATTGAGATCTCTGAATGATATCCAGTAGCTTTTTATGCCTTAGACATGAAGTTCTTGCTCTGTCCAGAACACTATTTTTATGTCCATAAATGCAGATGCAGCTCAAGCCGATTACAGGCTCAACCATCGATCACCTGACTGTACTGCCAAAAGCTAACAGAGTTGATGCTTCTGTGAGTTTAGCTCTTTTTCTGACACATGAATGGCTGTGGGTTTACTGTTGTAGATATTTGTAACAGAAACCATCAGATCTCAATTATGTTAGAATTGAGAATACATCTGCTTACAGAAGGTTTGCTAAAACGGGGTATTTAATAGATGCCACAATACTGCAGTCACATTTTACTTGTCATCCACAATGTTCTGTATAAAAGCCAGCTCAGGCAGTGGGTACATTACACTGAAAGAAAAAAGCTAGTAAGATTTAACAAGACATTTTTTATATTATATAGATCATTTACACTGGAGGGAATCTAAGACCAGCAGTTCAAAGTCAGAAAATGCACTTTATAACTTTACTTTGAGTTTACTGTGTATCGACTCCAGAATAATGCATATTGTCATATAATATAATGTATAGTGTTAGTGTCTTTTGAAAATGGTCATAGTTATTTTTCAAAGTACTGAAACAACATGAGCAAAACATTTTATGGCAAGGGTAAAAAATGAGTGTACATCTTTGCAAATGCAAATCTGGTAGAAAAAAACAAGCGCATTTTGATTTTTTTCACCATGTTAGTATAGGCCATGATCTCATAACCAATATGATACCTTTACTTAAAAATTGCCTAAGTCATACCACATAGACGTAGATTATTTTTGAAGCAAAGTGATAAAATCCTCATAAGGCAGATTGCACTGCTGTATCTTATTCACTTAAGAGCCATGTGGGATTCTCATTAAATTAAAAAAAAAAAAAAAGAAAAGCAAATTATGAATTTATATTCTCAGCATGTATATATGGTGTTTCAGTTGGCCCCACCCCCCATTGAAGAAGAGGATGCCAGGAAAGGTATCTTGAGCCTTCTGGAGCGTGGCCTCATACCCCCAGCAGCACAGCTAACTCTTGACCCCTCACCAGTCAAGCATAAGCTTGTTCATTTGCATGATCCAGAGGATAAGAACAAACCACAGCCTATATCAGGTCATTGTTATATCTAGTAAGCTTGTGAATTTGTAATTCTGAATACAGGGGTTGAGATCCATCTCCTTAATTCATACTAGCAAAACTTCTCACTTGAATTAGACTGTTTATGACAAAAATGAGTTTGTCAGCTCACAAATGGAGTCGTATGCTGTACAGTAATTAGAGTGAGAAGGACAGCAAATTTAAATAAAGTGACATGAAATTTTGACTCCTGATTTGTAACTACATTCTTGATAACTGCAAAATCACAAGAGCAAGTATGATGTGGTGTATATTCATATGCATCAAAAAGTGCTTGAGGATCTTTGTTTGATTAGATCATTCTTTTCTTTACTAGAAACAAATGCAAATTGGGCTGTCATGAAGCTAGATGCCAATGGTAATCCAGAAGATGCACAGGCGTCCCTCTCTCAGATACCCGCTGTTCCACCAAAACCTGTCGCAACTCCAGAGACAAGAACACTGTCTGCTAAAACACGGGGATCGTCAGCATCCAATCGGCTGGTGAAAACACCTGCCTCAGTCAAAACATTTGAAATGCCTCTTCAGCCTTTGGTGAGTATTTCTGCACTCTCAGAGTAACTTTCAAGTTCCTTTTGTGTGTCCATTGAGAAAGTACTGGAACAAGGTGTGTTTTATGATAAGGTAATAAGTTTGATTGAACAGTTCAGGAATAACACGGAATTTGAGTATTGTGGCACATTTACCCAACAGGCCCACCTGTTTAACAGAAAGTTGATGAACATCACAACTGACTTTGTTTTTCAATACTAACATATCAGTTTTGCTGGATTATATTATTTGGGATGTATCTCAATGTTATTTAAGTCAATGGACCATGATTGTCAAGATATGATAATATGGCACACTGACTTGCCAGTTGTGAACACTGGTGCCTGACAGCAGCTGGAATATGAAAACTGATTTCTTAGGTTTTGAGTTATGTAAAGTTATTTTGTGTCTTGGAGAACAATTTGTATGTGATATTCTCCATGATTCCTAAATAATAATTTTGTCTAAACTCTTCATCCAGGAGAAAAAGGTGAATTTGGATATTTGTCTCTTAATGGACTTTGTGTGAATGTAGCAGAAATTTTAGTAATCTAGCCATAGATTTTTCTTATTTTATTTGTTTGTGCCAGATGTACTTAGTGCTTTTAAATTCATACTTTTGTGAGAGTGAATTGCATGTTGGTGAATGATTTGTCTACAAAAATGTATTGTTGTTGTATTTTTTTATTTATTGTATAGCAGAAGCCTAGTTAGTTAAGTAAGCTGTAGTGAAATGGAGGTAGTATAACAATTTTTTCATAAATTCTGCTGGTTGTACTAGCTCCATTCGTTGCACTAGGAGAAGTATAATGATGGCTTTACAGGGATATATTTATGCAAAATAATTTTTTTCCAGTTTAAAGTTTGAAATAACATTCTGTTTTTTGAAGCAACAGCAATGTGAGTATCCAAGATGTTTTCACTACATTGTTATTTGTAAAATTAAACACTTACATGGTTTGTTTGTCAATAAGACAATCTCTTTTCAGATAATCACCATTTTGTTTCAGCCACATCACAGTCGCTGCCACATGCTACATTGCTACTGAATTTTGATTTTCATTTGAATGTGCAGTCATGCGTCACAAGTTCACTGTTATGTTCTAATAGTATGAAATGTTAATTTCAGCTTCCAATGCTTGTTCAGGTTGTTCAATTTGATCAAATCCTTCTCTTTTATCTCTTCCTCTCATACCCTACGATCTCAAGATAAACCAGTGTGTTGACTTATTCATGCTATCCCCTCTGCAATGAAACCTCCCCTTCTGTCCTCATTATATAGTGACATTGATTGAGTGTTTTATAAAAATATATAATTTCTTCACTTTTACGGTAAGTCTTATTTCATCTGGTAAAAATCTTGGTGTTCAAAAGCAGAAACTTGTCAAAAATAATCCATCTTAATTTGCACTCTTCCTTTAGCTAAAAAAAATAGTCTGCAAATCAGTATCTTCAGAATTCGGGCAGCCTTTGGGAAAATACACATTTGCATAGGAAGTCATTATGTCATATTTCAGAAGTGGACCATCATGACTTAACTTAGAATGCCCACTTTGACATATTTGTGTAAGGTTTTGAAAGCGTGCTATGGCTCACAAACTTGAACAGAAGCTTCATATACAGAGATAGTTTTAATCTTACAAGTACAGTATTGTGAATTCACAGACTAGCATAATATAGCACAGACTATCATGTGGTTAGCAATAGCACATGTAACTTGAAATTTAGAGGTTAATTATAGGTATAGATTATAGCATTGGGCTATTATTTAAAGGTCTTTCCCAGTGGTACCAGAAAATCCCACTAAAATGCTTTCTAGAGTTATCTTTGTCTAATTTCAGTGTGCATTTCTTCCTATGTTTCCCTTTGTAGAATCAGTGGCTAATTCTGCTATTTTACAAAAAAAAAAAAAAGACCTAATTCAGCAAAATCACAGATTTGTACAATTTGCCAAAAATTCTCATGTTGCACCACTTTTTTATCAGTGGTGCAGAAAGCCAGCTACTGTATCTTGGAAACTACAAAAGCTAAGAAAGAATAAATAGATGAAAAGATGTAGTTCATCAAGCCTTATGCAAAGGTGCCATAAAGTGTATTTGGCCTAAATTGATGTATATAGTTTTTTTGCTGTAAAATGGCAGAGTTGGCCCAACTTGTTCTTACACATAGTCTTAAAATGTATTGTGGAGCCCACTGAATATTTATTTTTAGTTTAACTGTCAACTGTCATAATAAGCTTGATAAAAAGACCTTACCAGCTCTTTAGCTAAATTTTTTATTTCTTTATTAAAGACAGACGCTCCTGCTTGTGTCCTGCATTCTGTATTCTCAGTCATAACAGCTTCACTCATCAGTTGCATGTATCTCTTTCACCACCGCATGATTGTATAGTATGTCTATAAGAATTTTTCAAAGAAAAATGTCTGATCATTCAAAACAGTCGGTGTTGCTAACACTATTCTATAGTCAAAATATGATTTGCTTTCGTGATTCAGTAACAGTTTTATAGCATGGCTTCTGTTTTTATCTACTGTTCTCACATGCTTTATCTTTCTTTCATATAGCTACTAGCTTAAAGAAAGAAGCATCGTCCTACAGACCACATTAAATCATACAATACCCTGTTATTCCAATAAAACAGTCTTTCAAGTGTCTTTCAACATGATATAATGCCTCTGCCTGTCCCAGACAACCTACAGGGTTACGTTATACAAAGTCAGAATTCTTACACCCACTTCGCGCATGGCAGCCAAAAACTTACGATATGTTTTACCCACACAGCCAAGCTGTCTAGCCTATACTCTGCGGACAGGTGATAACACGGCTGTATGAATCTTTTAATTCCATTGTTAATGGGGACTGTGTCGAACAAAACATTCTGAGGCTATAAAATGCAGAATATTTACCTGGCTCACACAGTCAAACTTTACTTTTAAAATTGGCTGAAGAAAACCTTAATTGAAAGCTGGATAATAAATCTTCAGATAGAGGTATCTGTAGTTACTGGAACTTTAGTGACGTCATCACTTTTGCCACAATTCGCTGTTGTTCGGGGAAGGGGAATAACTCTAGACGCAAGGGAATCTCGATCAGCCCAGCTGGTTTTATTATCATATTACACACACATGTAGTAACAGAACGATGCTCTTTCTTTGCCAGATTGTCTCAGTATGCACCATAGATAAGTTTCACAGGGAGAGAGTACTGGAGAATAGAAAATTATTTTTGACGTGTGTGTCCACATTTAAGGAATTTGCTAATTTTGACAAGATTATGGTTAGGGAAATATTTTTTGTACTTGTTCAGCTGTGTAAAATGAATAATGCTATCATTCTCCGAGTGTTATTCTACACTATATATCACATACTAATTTTCCTTCCTCATGGCTCACTTAAAAGAAATCAGATCATAAGGTTGCAAATAAAATCTTTCATGAATAAGGTGGGATACCCCTTGGCTTAGACATGTTTTACTGTAATCCTGCATAAAAACAGGGTGTAATAAATGGAGTGTTTTCATCTTTGCAGGTGCTAAAGTCACAAGTTACATGTAACAATGTATAAAATGTCATGCTGTATTCATTTGATGAAGTTGCTCTTAGATTTGGACATGAAAAGTTTCAGAAACTAATGATCTTCAAAACATGAAGCAATATCTTGCTTTCCTTCATCTGAGTGTTCGCTGAATGTTACATGATTCAATTAGTCATTCTTTGATTATAGTAAATCATTGCACTTATTTTGACATATTGTTTTGTTTTCCAGAGGCTCTGAAGACAGCATATATTTAAGAAGCAAATTGATAATAAGCAGCATATACATGTATTCCTTTTAAATGTGAATCAAAGCATACTTTGCTCACTTCAGAAACCACTGATGTTTGTAATCTGAGGAGATATTTGAGATTATATGTAGCTACAGGATATTGTTATCTTGAAACCTTCATTTGGATGATGAGCCGTTTTAAGTTCTTACTGAAATTATAGACAGTCTTTGTGGGGGAAAACAATTGCACAGAATAATAATAAAGATTTTCTGTGCCCGCAGCCTCCACCCACAACTCCTGCTAGTGGAGACAATAGACAAGCTAGCCACAGATTTGCTATTCAGAACGGCAAGACCAGGGATAACCAGCCTGAGTTTCTGGCTTTCAAGCAACATTACTGTCTCACCTGGGGCGGGTAGGTCTTATGTGAGGAACTGTTTTGATTATGAATGCGAAATTGAATCTTTTAGCATGATTCTAGCATCCTAAGGCATCCGTTCACTACAGCCGTCAGAAGATACCTGGCTTATTATTAATGGAGTGGTCATTTTGAGTTTAGGTTATACTGAGTGGGTTTCATCATTTGTGGCCTCGTGAATATACTTGATAGGGAATTATACAGATCTGCAGCCGATTAAAAAGAATATGAAGAGGTTGGCTGACTGAAAGACTGACAGCTTCACCGACAGACATGGACAGTAAACACACCTGAAGACAATACATAAGAGATGACTCAGTGATGAACAGACAGTCACACAAACGGATAAAAGATAGACTGGCTTGAGATTTTGGAAGGGTGGCCTGGTGGGGAATACAGACGAATTAATTAGAGTAACATTATTGTGTACTTCTTTTTATAATTTAAATTAAATTACATTTCACTACACTGGTGGACGACTTTTTAATTCTTTTTGTGTGAAACAATAACTGACATTAGACCATCTTTGTCCTTCTGCAGCATTGTCACCATGATCCGGCACCTTGAAAGAATGCTGACCTCCTATGCTATCCCCATTGCCTTCATACATGGAGACAGGTGCGTAACCAAGATGTCTGCTAAGGTTTTAGAATAAATTTGATGGATGTTTTGTTGGCACAGTATAGCACTTGGCAGTGGTGATTGTTTGGGGCCACTCTGTTTGAATTGAAAACATGACTACAGTAGATCATGAGAAGTACCCAAATTAATAAAACACCAAAGAATCACGAAGGACATTATTTTGTCAGTTTTATTTGACTAAACCTAGATTAGAAAATATCTTACTCACCCTTAAAGTTTGATAACCCTACAAATAGTGGTAAGTGAGAAGAAGAGAAGGGCAAATTTTGAATTCCATCTTAATATGCAGACACTGTGAAAAATACACTGGTTGGGTGGAAAATGTTTATTATTTGAAGCCTATCCTTGTGGTTACTATTTTTGAATGCAGCCTTGTTGCCTTGTTAGATTTTATCAGTGTTTGAAGCATAAGAATAACCATCAGTTAATCCGTGACATTGAAATGAAATTTGATCGAACAGCATCTGTTAGCTCAGGTACGAGTAAAACCTGAAGAGATTATCATGCTAGGAGTGAGTTTAGAGGTGAGGACAAATTTTATTTTTAAATATAAATAATGAAGTAAACATACACCTTCTTGACAGTTAATGCTGAAATAATCTGGTATTCAATTATCATTTCATTATTGACCTGTAATCTTGTATTATCAGACTAGCAGATCTGTCAATGGAGTTTGAGCTGGAGAAAGCCCCTGGTGTAGCTGAGCTGTTGAGTGTCATAATTAACAGGGAAGATGTAGAAGCAATTATCAACAAACCAGTAAGAAAACATTTTAGTTTCTACTTATTCAAACCTCTTGTCCTCCTTTTCCTTACCATCATCATAAAGATGCTTGTTACTTATCACATAACCTAATCTCAGTCTTGTCATCAAAATTAGCAAAGTGCATTTTGCAAAGTTTTTTTGACATGCTGAAGAATTCAAATGAAAATTTCTGTCCATAATATGAGCAGCAAGTCAGTATGAAACTATTGAAAATTAGAGAGTAGACTAGATTTCTGTTTTTTAAATGAGACAGAGCTTAGATGAATTCCTGGTAAGACTAAGAAGTCTAAATAGGCACATATATTAGTTACTGCATCTTTGCCTGTCTTCCTGAAATAGGGTCGCAGATATATGGGCACAAATGGCAATGAAATGGCAGCAACCCATATTCAGTCATCATGGAGACGTTTCAGAGAACGATCCCAGTATTTGGAATACAGACGATTGAAGTGGGCAGCAGGTGTGATCGCAATTTCATGGATCATGCATATTAAGATGGCCAAGATGCGGCACCAACTACGACAGACCCGCCTGGATCAGCTGGATGCATTTAAGAGGAGAGCAAAGGTCAGTGTTGCATATGCATCATCACTGTATGCTATATTAAACTAGTGCTGGTCTCTGTGGAGGTAGGGTAGTTCAGGAGGAGACTTGCCTCGAGATTCCTGTACTGCATTCTTAGCCAAACTGCAGGCTGAGTGGAAATCTTAATAATAAATACTTGGTATAAAGCTTGTACTTTTTTGTGGAGGTCAGTGAGAAAAATAATACAGTCGAGTCCATGTATGTTGAAACCGGATACCTCCAATTATTTATTAGTCGAAATAAAAAGAAATAATAGTTTTTTTTCCTTCTTTGCGTCTATTAATTAACCTTGCATAAGACGAAGTAATTAATGCCCATTTCTGATTAGTCCAACTGCTCAGCGCTGCCACAGAGGCAAAATCACCCCCTAGCGTCTTCGCCGCGTGGTACTAAACAACGCCGACGGCTTGAAAAACAAACAAGACGGTGCCGCGGATAGAGAGAGGCACTAAAACTGGACACTGCGAGTGCCATTAACCGCAGCACAATAAGTAGGGAGTGTGTATTACACCACCGCTGATAAGACAGTAGGGGGAAGAGAATGCGGGAGGGCTCGGCGGTGCTGAAAAATCGATCGATAATTAAACATCTCGGCAGCAGTGTATACGACATACAATGTACTGGCCCATTGCACTGTGACGGTAAATAAACAAGAGGCTGCCCTCGTGACCTCCCCAGTGTGCTCGCTCACTCGCGTACGGTTGACTCATCTTTATCATTTTCAGCTTGAATTAAAGTGAATTTGTCCTCTAAATAATGGTTTCCTCTAATCCTGTAAAGAGAAACCTCAAGACTCTTTCCATTGAGTTGAATATTAACATGCTCCTGGAAATCGACAGAGGTGCGATGTCGAAGAATGTTATAGCTGAGAAATATGGCGTTCCAGTTAGCACGCTTTCTACGATCTTGACAAACCGGGAACAAGTGGAAAAAGCGGTGGCCTCTTCATCTATTAAGCTACTACTCAGAGTGATTTCTTAGAAAAAGAAATAATCCCATTTAAAATACTTCCCCAGTATGCCATCTTTAGTTACATCCCCTGTTGAATTACCCTCGTGACCTCCCCAGGGTGCATACGGTTGACCCGCCTTGGAAATCGTTAGTTGAATCCTGATTTCTCGAACTCATTGGGGTGGTCCCAGCGAATTGGAGTTAAGCGGACTCGACTGTAGTTCTTCATCATCCCATCCTAGGTATGACATAGTCTCGCAGGAGTTATGTTCAATAGGATCTGGATGGTAGGTGGCAATTTACCCTTGCCTTCTGCATTTGGAGGTGATCTCATCATGAGTGATGAAAGAGGGGTGTGGTCTTAGGAGGCAGTATGGCCGTTTAGTTTGTGAAACGTACTTGGAAACTGAAGACTATCACATCAAAGGTTTGTGTGTTCGACTTATGGGCTGGGTAGTTTACACTGTGGTGTACATGAGAAAAACACTTCTCTCCCCTTCCTCCAATCCACTCAGATGTACCTGAGTTTAGAGTCAGGGGCACCAGGGCACTGCACCACAGATGACCAGCAATGACTTTGTTATGTATTTCATTTGTAATATTATGTATTCACATATCGTTGCCGTCATGATAAGATCGGATATGCGACAAAATTTTCAAAATTACTTTTTCTTTCAATTCATCCCAAAAACCGTGTTTCATGTGTTGGTCNTGGCCAATGAGAGAGACCGCGGAGATCAAACATTTTGTGCGCTACAACACCGTCAAACTCGAGTTTGTCCTGAGTCTGGCGACAAGAAGGTGTCAATGCACGATATCAAACCATGACATCAGAGAAATTTAACGTCCTTACCAAAAATATGGCCGAATTTACTTCCTCCGCTTAATCGCCGCTCCGCTTAATCGACCACTTTTTCCGTGATCCCGAGGATGGGCGATTAAGCGGAGTCGACTGTATTATGTATTCACATATCGTTGCCATCATGATAAGATCGGATATGCGACAAAATTTTCAAAATTACTTTTTCTTTCAATTCATCCCAAAAACCATGTTTCATGTGTTGGTCATTAACAAAGTTCAAATAATGTCCAAAAAGTTTACTAATTTTGATTACATGAAAATCAGATAACTCCAAACCGTCATGATGAGATCAGATAAGCGCCGCCCCTGTTGACTGTCTGGGTTTATTGTGACGAATTCTGAGCGTGGGCGGTGATTATCTGTGACGTCCGCCTGGGTAAAAGTAAGGTGTGGCCTGGTTTTGTTGTTTGTCAGGACGTCTGATCTACCACAGCATAGACACTCAACAAACAAAGAGAAGGTGTGGTCAAAGGTATTACACATAATGATAATTATTATGTAATGAAGACTTTTGTTCACTACTTCTCTGCGGAGAACTTGCCGGGGACAAACCACATTGGAAGCTGTCTTAGTCAGCTTCCAAGAGACCCGTGGCGGCCAGCAAGAAAAAGGATTATAACCACTCACAAGGGAAGGGCCCCGAGGCACGGCGGACTGTTGGCCACTTCAAAGTCGGCATAGTGTCTGATCGGCTACTCTCTATGTCAGACGCAATATAACTGTAATCCTGCTGAAGTGCCGTAAAACCTCAACTCCACTCAAGTCATGTCATATATCTCAATGATGATGGCTACCGAGTGTGGTGTGGCAACTTCTGTGACTAGTATGGCTGTATAAAAAAGCGTACATAGAACACAATCCTCAGTTCGGTGAAGACTGCAAAGCTATCAGTACTCAGTTTTTTAATCAGCACTTTCTTTATAAGACTTACGCATTTTAGCAACATTGCACTACTATGTGAGTAACATTTCCACAATTTAAAATGGATAAAAACAGTAGGGCAGCAAAAATACTACAGCTGTCCTTGTCACAGAACAGAAGTGTACCGAAAAATTGTGAGGTTACACCTGATTTTTCAACTAAAAATGTACCGACATTATTGAGGATGTTCTTTTATTGACACCGAATATAACTGCATCGATTTAGATGTGCTAGGAAACATTTAACATTATGGATACCAGACTTCAATTCCAAGTGATGGAAGCATATCAAAGACAATCCAGGATACAGATGAAAATGAACCTCCAAATTCTATGCCTCAAGGAGTGCTGGAGCTTTCATCGGATATGCATCCACTGCATCTGCCTTCACAAAAAACTACAGAAGCTTCTCCATCTTCAAATGTAAGTTTGGATACGTCGCAGTCGCTTATAAGCCTGCCACCTCCAAAGATTTCATCGACACTGAAAGCAACATCACCACCACTATTTTCGCATGAAACCCCAGGGCCATCATTTCCTCTTACAGATATTACTTCCATACCTGGACTATCTTCTGGTGCTCTCCAGCTTTCTGTGGCACCGCCTATGTCACCAATTCCTTCGCCTGCAAACGCAAACCCGTCTCATCGACTCAAGCACCCTGAAACACAGAACCTTGTGGATTATCAACAGAAGAGGAAGATATGACATCTAGTAAAAGAAAAAACGGGGACCCGACGAATGGAGACAAAATGTCATGAAGCGGCGACGTGAACTTGGTCAGGAAAACGAAATGAGAAATGGTGATCTGGCACCAGCACGAACAATGGGAGAAATGTGCAATTGTAAATCAGAGCTAGAAGACTGTTCCTCATTTTCTCAGGAATATCGGCACCAGATTTTCTATCACATATGGACTCTTTCTTGGGATGAGTAAAGGATCTTTGTTCATGGTTTGGTTGACCAATTGCATGTTAAACGCAAAAGGAGTGTTGATGGTTCAGTGAAAAGACAGTGTACATTTCAGTATTCTTTGAAAAAGATGGACAAGAATGAATTGTTTGCCTAAAGATTTTTGTCAGCACCACCGGGCTGATCAAACGTTTTGTGACATCTTTATTTCAAAAGAAGGATCCGTCTGATGAGCTCCACCATGATAATGAGGCCAACATCTCTTCGCCAATTTTCCAAAAACCAAAGAGACAACGACTGAACCCTCACTATCAATGCAGTGAAGATTCACACTGTCTTCTCCATCAATTCCTTGATGAACTTCCAAAGATGCCTAGCCATCACTCTAGTAAGAGCTCGTCCAAACTCTGCTTAGAAAGATGCTTCAAGACATTAACCAAACTGTTATGGACAATACTGCTCTGAACGAAATGTCACTCCGCTCAAGCTTATAATTTTCAAGGAGGTTTTCCATGAAAAATCATTTCCCTCTTTAAACCCAAGAAGGATAGATGTAGTGTGTGTACAGGGCATGAGGTCGGAAACATCTCAGAGGAAGAATGGAAGGTTCACATGGAATTCAAAAATGAGGCCCTGGCGGAGAAAACTTGTGATAAAGAAAGGGCAATCAGAAGCCACAAAGCTGGAGACAAACAGTATGCAGCCTTCTGTATGGGTCTGCAGTCAGTGCTTCCTGCGCTCAACACAGAGGTTAATGCTATGTACTTTAAAACAAAATTAACTGTACACAACTTCACAGTATACAATTTCGCCATCGGTGCCGTATCGTGTTACATCTGGAATGAGACAGAGGGAGGATTGACAGCAAATGAGTTTGCTTCATGTATCTTGCGCTACGTGGAAAACATGGACAGACATGAACCAAGCGTCATATTCCACGATGGGTGTACCTATCAATATCGTAACGTCTTTCTTGCCAATGCTCTACAACAGTTCGTAAATTCCACAGGAATCCACATTTAGGACAAATATTTTGTACGTGGCCACACACACATGGAGATGGACAATAGCCACAGTTTGATTGAAAAGGCTGTTAAAGGACGCACAATCAATGTCCCCTATGACTATGTAGACATTATAGAATGTGCAAGAAAAAGGCCAAGTCCTTTTCACATGCATTATCTAAGCCATGACTTTTTCCGGGATTTCACCAAGATCGGCCCATAATATGACAGTATACGGCCTGGTAAAAAAGTGGGAGAACCCACTGTAACAGACGTGCACTGTTTCCAGTATTCGCCAGACTATGGTGGAATAAAGAAACCCCTCCAGTACAAACTAAAATTCAGTGATGACTTCAAAGACATTCCTGTTCTCAAGCATTTCTACACCAAGCAGCCTGGAATATCGCAGCTGCATAACGAGCGGTTGAAAATTCGAAGATCAAACTTCCAGCACCTCCAAGCACTCAAGTCTGTCATTGGAAAAAGATTATCACCATTTTATGACCAGCTTTTGTATAAATAATTATTGATTGTTGTGAAACTCCACGTTCTGATAATATTATTATTGAGCATCTTGTTCGTTTGTCAGAATACTTCTCATTAGATAGTTAAAGTCTTTCATTCATTTTTGATTACAGTGTATACAGTGTAAAACAACAAAATGTTATTGTTTTTCCATTCACATTTCCCAAAGCTCAAGTATTCAGTTTTTAAAAAATCAGAATGACGTACAGATGAACAAATGAAAATAATATAACAAACAAACAAACAAACTAACAAACAAGTAAACAAACAAAAAACCCACACACACAAACACACACACAAAAAAGATCCTACTGCAACCTCTTCATGATGGTGTGTAGGTGTCGGCAGGTGGTTTTAAGAGTTTTTCTTAAGATTTTCAATAAACTTCAAAATACCAGACGAATCAGAGATACAACACTCCTGTAAGGCTTTTATGATCCGATAACTCACATTGATCAGTCTGCCACGGTCGTGATAAAATCAGATAAGCACTGGCGACTGTCGTTGTCTGATCTTATCATTACGTGAAAATCAGATAACTCCACTCAAAATTTAAAAATTGCTAAATATTAAATAATTAGAAGTTCTAAGTCTAATTTATCAACATGACTAAGAGTAATGATCACTAAAGAATGATAACTAGTAAAATATTGGGACCTATATTGCTTTTGCTTGTCATAAATCAGTTTTTCCCTTCTCCTGAAAAATTTCGTTGCTTAGACTTATCCGATCTTATCACGACGGCAACGATATATGACATGTACTGTTCTATGTGTTCGTTTTAGGAATGAGATGTAAATCAGTTTTTCCACAGGGTCAGCAAAAGTCCTGTTTTCAATTTTTTTTTGTTTGTACATTTTAATGACACATTTCACACCAATCAGTCTTCTTGCATTTAAAAGCTTGAAGGCAGAGCACATGTTTGTATACATATCCTCAGTGTCGACATCTAAAATCATATTCCACAAAGTTATTACAGAATTATACAATCTTATAAGTGAGGGAGATGGTTATTTACACATATAGGAAGGACAAGATGGAATTTGATGGAGGAGAGAAAGAGAAAGAGAGAGAGAGAGAGAGAGAGAGAGAGAGAGAGAGAGAGAGAGAGAGAGAGATGGAAGTATTTCACAGTTGAGTTATCATGCAAGTTGGGAATCAAACAGAATCAGGAGATAAAATATTCATTTTGTACATTTTTTCAGAAATTTGCTTCTTCTTGGGATCGAATCAAGAATTCCAAACGTGTGATCATTCATGTCCCATCTCTAGGATATAGCCAGTCTGTAAGGGACACCATCAACGACTTTGGCATCAGACAGAATACACAGATGGCTCGGCTTTGTGACATCAAAGGTAAATTATCCACATTGAGAACTATGGATTCATATAGTTTACCACTGTTAATTTTGTATCAGGCTTCCAAAGTATATTTGTGTCTCTGGCCTCTTGAAGCATATGATAAATTCATGCCGGCTAATGCCATGAAATTGTAAAAAGCTGTAGTCATCACAAATGGGAAAGTATTTACAATTTTGACAATGTGCACTATAGTCTTGTCAAGTATCCTTTCAGCCCTAATGCCCTACTTGAAATGTAAATTTGTAGTATAACTTTGTTGCATATTTGTGATGCTGCTACATCAACATAAAGTAAAACTGATCACAGTATTGCAACTATAGTACACAAAATGTACAAGAACTTCACCATGTTCCATCTTATTTCAGATCCCAATGTAGATGTAATATTTATATCTGCGGTTCCTTTAAGTGATGAGACATTGCAGTATTACTCCAAGCTGCTGGGCCTGAGTACGGCTGTAGCCAGTGGCAATCCTGAGGATCAGTGTGACATGACAGAGAGATACAAAATCATTGTGCCTGAAGCTATCAAAAGTTTTCCAGTAAGTTTGTGCTTTTCATTTTAGAAATCCAGTGACTGGGCAAAAATCGTTCTCAAGATTATGCTTTTAAGTATACAGTTTATGGTGTGAAACTGAAGTGAGGAGAGGGATCAGTGCTTGGGAAAATCACTGGTCAATTTCTGATCTAATGAAGTCTGTCAGTGAATCTTATTTTAAGTAACAATCAGTACATCTGGACAGATGTTGTGATGTCAGTATCAGAGTATTAGCACAGAGTTAATACCAAGTTACATTTGCTAATTGCTTTTGTCTGTTATGAAATTTTACAATGACGGGAGCAAAGGTATTTGACAAATTTATAAAACAACTGTTTTTCTTCTTTCTTTTCTTAAACTCTTTTTCAAGACTCACCATATGTGCTTGTCAACAATCCTGAAGTACAGCCCCCGCACTCTGAAGAGGATAAAAAATCTTATCAAGGGCAGGGATGCCTTCATGGTCTCAGGGGTGCCACATAAAGATGATCTTGCAGTGGCAGATGCCTTAAATGTCCCAATTCTCAGCCCAGAACCAGATGTTGCACATTTGTATTCCACAAAGTCAGGCTGCAAGAGGATATTTGCCAGTGCCAACATTGACACACCTCCTAGTGAATACGATGTTTACAGCTTGGGTCAGGTAGGTTCATATTATCCGCTAATGATAGAGATATTCATCACAGTATGATAAGGAGTTTTATATGCCCTGCCTCAGTTTCTTGTAATTTTAGGATTGATCATTGCTTACATAGATAGCAGATTTAGCGTCATTGGACAAAAGTTGTAGTGATTTCTCATAATTGAATGCATATTTATATAATCATGAAAGATAGAATAAATCAGATGTACTTTTGACATGGACATCAGCTTTTTCGTTTTGCTCCTCAAGCTTCACGAGTGTTTGGCTCAGCTGGTGACAGAAAACCTTGGAGTACAGAAGTGGCTGTTCAAGCTTGATGATGAGTTTGATGGACGAGGCATGGCCTACTGTGATGTTCCTAGATATCTGCGATGTTACAAGTGGGCACTCAAAGAGGAACAGAGATATGGTGAAAAATGGGTCAAGAAATGGGCCCAGGTTAGTTACTTAGCAATGAAAATCTGAATTTGTGTTTTTGAAGATAAAAATGATAAGCTATTGTAAGACTTTCTTCAGAAGAAAGAGCTTGATTTCATATTTTATCAGAATACACTACAAATTAATCTCTTGAAACAACTGATCAGTTTAGTAACTCCTGAATTGATATATCCTTAAGTATCTTTTGGAGACTTTACATTTAAGCTATCATTCACATCAGTGAATCAGTTGTTAAATTTCATTCTGTTCCACTAAAGCATCATA
Source organism: Ellobium chinense (assembly GCA_033807755.1). Classification (NCBI taxonomy): domain Eukaryota; kingdom Metazoa; phylum Mollusca; class Gastropoda; order Ellobiida; family Ellobiidae; genus Ellobium; species Ellobium chinense. Next base: position 3,822,122 of record JAWQUT010000018.1, on the reverse strand, counting down.
GTTTCTTGTTTTATATTTTTCCACAGGAAGCAGCATACATCAAAATTCATGCAGAAATTCCAGATATCCTGCAGAGCTATGCACAGCCTTTGAACACTAAGTTGTATCCCACATGGGATAGTTTCTTAAGGGCATTTTTGTCTCAAGGTGACAAATTAGTTGCAGCAGTGGTACATTATCACTGTTTATCTATTACATCAAACTGTATTTTATGTGAAATTAGGCTGAGACAGGAGATTACAGTTAACACTGTTCCAGCATTCTATAAATATTATTAATCTATTCAAAGAGTTTGTGTATCACTTAATATTATTTTGGGAATGAAGTTTCTGTGAAGCTAAGATGTTTGTGAGCAAAAAAATTGTGAGCAAATAAGTAAGCAAATGTTGAAATCAAAACATCTTTTGGATTATACCCCACACAGGCTGACAACAATATTGAGAGAGTTTACCATTTTAAACCTCACCAGAAAGCCTGTACTATTTAGTAGAAATTCTGAGCACAAGAGTCAGTGCCACATCCTTTACATTACACATGTAGGCGGACACTAATGTAATGACTGTAACTGTTTCACACAGAAGCTGCTACATTGTATTTGGTAGTAATGCTGACTGACATTAATTGATTAAACATCTGTTTTTCTTTCAGGGGGTGTCATTGAAGCATGCCCACCTTCAGAAAACATCACCACCCTCACGGCAGACATTCTCATTGAGCCATCTGGAGTTGTCAGTTTGTTGACATGTGGGGACCAAATTCATGCTGAAAGTCCATTCTCTTGCTGGGGTGTGTCTGTACCCCAGGCTTCTATAGAGCCATCTCCTCTGAATGCTGTTTGCTACAAGGTAGCAGATGCCTGCAAATCCAGAGGCATCATGGGATATATGAGAATTGACTTTGTGACCTTCATTGATCCCAAAACTGTAAGTTTTGTGTGGGCACCTACAGTATATATATCTATTTGAGTTTAGCATACAGGCTGGAAAACTCTTTCTTTCTTTCTTTCTTTCTTTCTTTCTTTCTTCCTTTCTCTTTTATACTTTCTCTTCTCCTATCTTTCCCTCTGTCCTTCCTTTTTTTTCATCTCTTTCATTCTACCAATGTACATTCTATTGAAATATTGTAGTTTATGTATTATCTAATTGACCTGGAACCTACTAAAGAATTAAGTGTCTGGAATTTCATATAAGCAATGGTCACATTTTCTTAGAAAATCTTAGAAAATGCTTGGACCAATACCAGGTCGTACTGTTCACCCAGACTTGTCAAGTCCTTCAATCATCTCCAGGTTTACAGAAAACAAGGATCATTTTCCGGTGAGGAAGAGGACAAAAAATTCTTAATAATAATTAATCCTTAATTCAAATTTTTGACAGTGTACAGTTTTGGAAGGGCTTGAGGTGTTTTTATTCTTGATTTCATCAAATCTTGGCCAGAGTCATAGATGTATCAGATTTCTTTATAAACTGTAACTAGTGGGATCAAACAAGGAATTGGGTAACAAGTCCACCGTCATATTTATCTTTAGCAAATGCATTTCATTACAGTAAAACTTTTTTTCCCTCTCTTTAGATGGAGCAGAAGCTGTGGGCTTTAGACTTGTGCCTGCACTACAGTGATCACTTGGCAATGTTCCACCTGATGGAGTATGTCACTCATGGAACTTTCCAGCCTAGGACTCATCTCGTTCAAGTGGATCTATCCAATCAGGAGAATAGGCCGCGCAGGAGACGGCTGGCAGGGCAAGAGGAAGAGGTGAGGAATTATTTCATATATTCATATACTGCTCATGTTTTTCAAACTGAATCAACAGAGAATACAAATTGCAAAATTATGTATGATATGTGTCATTTTGTTTATAAGCATTATGAATAAAATGTATAACATTGTATGTTACTATTAGTATTAGTATTACCACTTTTGTCCCTATTTTGCATTTCTAGACAGTTTTATTACCTGACTTTCAACAGGCAATGTGTTTGCCAAGTTTTGAAAAGCACCATAATCCTCTACCATTTCTAGTGGTGATACTATTGTGACCATATTTGTAAAAGGAGAAAAAAACGTTCAAACTTCACCCCACATTAAGTTGAGCCTTTGTTTCAGACATTTCATGATCCACCATTTTATTTCAGCAAATGCCAAGCAACAGCCGTTTTGCTGTGATGAGTACACGTCTGCTACATACCAATTTAGCAGTGGTCCACTACAGTGTATACTTCCAGATGTGCAAGGCACATGGCATTGGATATGACATAAAGGTAGCTGCGATTTTCTAGCTTTGCACATTATGGGAAAACAGAAGCTGTCATTATTAGAACTTGAAGTTCCATTCACACGACGTAGTGTTATACTACAACTTGCAGGTGTCAGTTAGACTAGAGGCCCTAACTAATACTAGTGCTTATCACTTTGGGGCTTTTATCAGGGAAAACAGAAGGAGGATTTTTATGTATAGTGGAACTCTACTTTCATTCAGAAATTTCATCTGTATTATTCCTTATACAAAACACTTTGGAGAAGGCAGAATTTCTGATAAAACTTAAAACTCTCAGTAGCTTCTCCCTACAGGATGGACGTGTTATCAGAGTTCTTTAATGTCTACTCCAACTCCACATTCCAGTACCGTACTGTTTTCTGTTGAAATACCAGTGATAGTGACAAAGACATAGCAGCATACTGTACGTTTCTTCACAATATTGAGAACAGCACTCACACTGTACACTGAATACTGTATACATACAGTATGTGATGTTTGTCATTATATTAATTTTTATTTTTTTTTACAATTCCAAGCCTTACACACTGTTTACTGTGATTCTTGCTCTATCCAGGACAAAACAGGAACAGCATTTACCCTTATAGACAGCTTTAACAGGGAGAGACTAGGAATGTTGTGAGTACACTTCTATCAGTTTTATTGAAAATTTTCAACAAATAAATTTGACACTTCCTTTTAAAATATTCTATAATTCACTTAAGCCTGTTTTATGCAAAGTAACTGGATATGTAACAGTAAAATTGTGTGTATGTTGGTGGGTTGTTTTTTTTTTAGTTGTTGTTGCTGAAGTTCCCCAAAATTATTTGTCATGTAACCATCATACGTTTGAAATTTTTAAGTTCGTGTATAAGTTGAACAGGTATTGTGCTGTCACAGTTTGTCTCCATTAGAAAGACTGAAAATGATGGAAACGTACCAGCTCTAATCAAGCTCAGGACTGTTTTAGCATGTCTGTCTTGAGATTGGTGTCAATCTGAATGTTTTTCTCTGGAAGTGTTACTTCATCTTTTGTTGATCTGTAATCCTGACTTGACGTAAATTTGTGTGATACAATTTATACGTCTTATTATATTTATTCCGCATCAGTAGTTATTATAATTTGTACCTTCCTACATTTTTGTAGGACTGTGGGAGACAATCTCCAGGGTGCTCTAGCAACATTTGCCAGGAATTTATCTGTTATACACCAAGAGATCTCTGCACCCAACATGCAAGGCATTACAAATTTCAAGGTAAGTGCTGGACAGTGGCAATCCACATGCTTTGACTTATCATCATTCTTTCAATTGGACCTGGATAACAAGTAACATCTCAGGAGTAGGTGCTGTATAATATAAATTTTTTTCATGAACAAAGGCATACTTGTTGTCGCCTTCCACACGAAAGGGCGTATCCCGATTTTTGACGGTTTTGAGTTATCACCACCAGTACGTAGTGCTATCTCAGAACAATGTTCACACGAAACGGTGTATCCCTAGCTCAAATAGTAATGCAGATATGGCATAAAATTCCTAAGGGCTTAAGCTAACTATCAATATGATCGAATCAGACGTAAATCGCTCTCCTTAAAAACGTGAAAAACAGGGATACGCCCTTTCGTGTGGAAGGCGACGTTGTGATCAAAGTGAGTTTGCAGTCTTCTGTATCCCCATGCTGTGAATATATAAGAAAGTCTGTCAGCATTTGGAAAGTTTACAGATTTCATGGAACTTCATGATTCATGTACCAGACAATTTTTGCTTCATGAAGGTTTCTGGCCTGAGACAAATTTCAGGGAGAAAATTCACTAGCTTAGAGAGCATGGTGATGTATTTAAGAGAGATAAATGGTATTGATGCATGCTCGGTAGTTCCTGGATATTATCCGTGAAAAACAGTTTTATTTCATAAATCATGAAAGCTAGTACCAGTTGGAATTTCTTGGAAGTGATCTTAAATTCGGTTCGAAGTTCAGTTATTCCACTGACCCAGCATTATATCTGATGTATAAGCACATAATGTTTTGTTGTTTAACAGGACAAAACATGGAATAATTCCACCACAGAATAAAAATTGATGGATTATATGAGACAGTACAGATCAGTGTTAAACAACAATACACATTCTGTCTTTTAACTAAATTTTCTTTCAACTTTGCAGGGTGCAATAAATGATATTGAGAGCATTCTGGGAACAACACTACAAAATGCTGAAGAAAGTCAAGACATGCCGAATGCATGAGTTCATAATCATATCCACCAGATTCTTGCAGCGCTTCTTCGCATTTAATACTGTACCATAAACTCAATCATGAATGAAGCGAGCGGCTGCAGTATGAAAATTCAAAAATCAAGTTAGATTACTGTTCTCATGACAGATTTACTGGTCTAAGAAACATGAGTTTCAGGTTTTAAGTTTTACTTTATGAATCCACACTGTATTTCTAATTAACTGAAGTGCGTGATGTAGAGATTTTGTACTTTAAGTGTGTAATAAGCCATCTGTATAATACCTTTGTCTCCACTTAATGTATATTTTCATGGCTGTGATAATTAAAATGTTCCAAACACAACCAGATTGTATTTGATTAATTTCAAAAATAAAGATACTGCTGATGCAATTTTTTGTTAATGGGTAATCCAAATATGCTGTTTAATTAAAATTTCATCAGTGGTCAGTGACATTTCATGATTTTTCATTGAGATGTTTTTGTGCAAAAAGTGTAAAAAGAAACATACATGAGTTGTGTGTGCAGTATTATTGTTTCAGTAATTATTTTGACTAATATTTAAAAATTGAGTACACATGTATTATTATCATTTTCAAACAGTGCCCTGTACATAAGCCACTTTTTCAGCATTATCTTCATGGCAAATTATTTTGCAATATGTAAGAAAGTAGACTGCTGCAAGACTTCAACAACTTTTATTGAACATCATTAAAGATCTGAGCCTGTTATATTTTTATTTACTTATCAAATTTTATTGTGGGCATGGCTTGTTTGTAGATGTGGAACTTAGTTACTAGAGTCTTGTGGCCTTGAGAAATTGACCAAGATGGATGCATGGTTTAAGCAGATCAGGTAAAATGAAGTGTATTATCTCGGTGACAGTAACGAGTATGTGAAGAGATGACTGATGAATGACTGGTGAAGGAAAAAAAGAAGGTAAAATTTAGTGGACATGCACCAGGGTCAAGGTCATGAAAGGGTGATACTGTAGAACTAACTTATTATCATTTTGCCTGAAAGAAACAAATTCAAAAAGTGCTCTTATGTTCAAGGTGCTCTGAGAAAGTCTTTGCGTTGTGTACGTGAGCTTCCTCAGCCAACTTGTCTACTTGTGGATCATATGTTGCCTTCTTCATTACCTCTGAAAATGCAAAACTTTCCAGGATACCATATAGCATTTACTAGATGTGGCCAGAATTTCATTTTCATGAATCACCAACCAGGACAAACAATCCTGCATTTGCCATGGCCTGAGAATAAGGTTTGAAAGTATGAATGACTGAGTAATGCATATTATTATTGGTAAATAGACATTGTGATTGGAACAAAAGCTGCAGAGTAATTAAAGAGTGAGTGTCACCTGGTCTATTTTAGCCACAGGAATGAAAAGGTGTATTAATGCATGTTCCAGCGTTCTGATTTATGTTATGTCATGCCTTTCATCCACAGCTACAGAAACCCAAAACATTACCAACACTCAAGACTAAAACAGACTTCTGCAGAAATATTTAATTCTCAGTTTTAAAATCAGAACAAGCTCATACAATCACATTTTTTATTAAGTTGATTGATTTGATTTTCATATCCAGATTGATTTTATTAGCCCTGATGGGAAAACAGTACATACTTTAGCACAAAGTACATCAGCAGACCAGACATGACACATGGCAGATTCACCAAACAAAACCTGACAAAGCATGACTTACGCCAACATAAAATATACAGTAAAAAGTTTTGCCTTTCATTCAGTCATATGCTGTTCAATGTCACCAACTCATGATATAAAACAGAACTGATGTCTTCCAAAAAAAAAAAAAAGGGCTTATCTTTGCCAAACTTGCCTCCAAGAAAACTGAGTGGTTCTGTTTGAATATAGGTCTTTGCTCAAAAACTTCTTGCAGATTTCTTCTACCATATTAAGGGCATTTGTAGCATCGCAGAACTATTTTCTTGGGAGATGAATGACAAAGAGATCGTTAATAAGCAAAGAAGCAATTTTTGATGGGAGAACCAATATAATATGCCCTTGTCAAATGACATTAAAGAATCTCTCTCTCTCTGTCCCTCTCCCTCTCAAAGGACTAAAACTTTACATTCAGCACCATGTGCTGCTATTGCTGACCTACTCTTACATTCCTCTGCATAAATTGAAAGTTTTATCTCATTTGCTTCATTTCATATTATAATGATATTGTGAAAACCATATGGGTTTGACTGTGTGACTTGAAAGCCACTTACTCCATACACAAAGAAAAATTATCCTCTTTTGATCATTTATAACCAAAATGTTTACTTGATAATCAAAAGAGTAGTGAACGAATTAACATAAAATTTAATCTGAAGAAAGTGTTACATCTCATCAACAGAACTGCTTATAAACAAACAAGATATGACAGCGCTCCCTCATAATATCTGTCTCAAAACGGCATACTGTATTTTCGCCATCGTTTCAATGCCGCAGTCTAGCAAGTTGTACTTGCATGAGTCTTCATCAACTGGATCACAACTCCAGTATTCTCTCTGCTCATTCTCACCCCTGGCCAGGCTTTAAGACTCATGACAAGCATCCACCTCTAACTGAACTCTATGGAACCACTATATACATGTAAATGTAAAGGGCAAAGTGTTCACATACCTTATAACAGTCAGCCTGCTAACCTGTAACAGCTGCAGTGAATGAACATAACCCAGCAAATATTCCATATCTGATGAATATGTCATGTAATGGGCACATTCAACAGGCCTTTTTTTTTTTTTCAAAGTAAAGAAAGTGCTAAAAACTTACATCTGTCTTCTGTGGTTTTCTAAAAACATTGTCCAGTGTCTGTTGTTTTACCTGTACCACTGCAGAACTATATATTAATGTATGTCTCCTCCATTGCCTTTATTCTTGTTTATACATGCATTTCTTTAATTCCAGAATAACATCCATGTTGATATCTGTGTACAATGCAAATGCAAATGTTGATATAATCTTCCGCAGCACTGTAAATTTGTGTACAAGCTCAAATACTTTACAGCAAAACAATTTTTCTGAGGTATTATCTTTCTCTCTCTCATGACAATTAAAAGGTTACATGCCTTCTTCTTTTTCTGCAAACTATATTTTTTTCTTGAAATGCAAAGCTGTTACACCAATATGGACGATGTGCTGCCATTTTATCCATACAGACATACAATACGGAGTACGTGTTTCCACGTCATAAACCTTGACATTTTTTAACACCAAACAGCATTCCATAATGGTCGCACACAAACCACTGAACCAGATTAAAAGTTATCCATGTTACTTGTACGGGGGTGTTCTGTTTATTTTGTTAGCAGCACTTAAGATCTGTGCAGTTGCTACCAACACAGATTAGGCCTACTGGACTGCTGACCGTGTCATCTTTTCACCTTCAACAATCCCATGTCAGGTTTACCTAATGGTCCAGAGAAATGTGGCCAACATCAAATCAGAAAAACCATAAACGGGGGGTGGACATATTCTACCGCTCAATAATTTCCTATTCAAAACAACAGTGTCAACGCTTGTCCAGTCCATGGGCTGTTCACCATTTCTTGACTTTGAACATGAATTGAAGTCAGTCTTGAACAGTTACTTCAATCATGTAATGAACTACAAAGAGTGATTTCTTTAAAAAAAATAACATGTTCTAAAAGAACAAGTTTCATTGTGATTATGTCTCATTTATAACGCCCCAGAGATGGAGACAAAGATCAGATCGATCACCAGCAGCTTCCTCTTAACAGTCCATCTGCAAATTTTCCCCAGACATTTCTGAAACATTGCACTCACAAATTAGAAGGGAAAAAAAAGGCTGCTTTCCAATAATAATCTTGTCAAGTGTTTTTCAATTTCTTTGTTTTCCCTTGATTTGCCGTTCTCTTCTCATTCAGATCTGCATTGTGTGTACGTTTGGCCTTTGCCTTTGGTCCCCAGTTAGGTTCAGGGTTGTGTTGCCAGCGTAGAAGGCCCTTTTCACGGGACTGGGGATTGGCATCTGGATGCTCCAGGAAGGACACCTCTGAGGTTTGCTCTTGGCTAAGAATGGCCTTCGCCACTGAGCCAGGTGTCAGACGTTTTTCACTTACTGGGTTGTCTTTAACCCACTCGCGCATGATATCCTGAGTAAAGAGATAATTGTAATGTTGAAGACATTTTCTTTCTTTTGCTATCCCAAAACATAAATAATGAGTCTAGGATATAATGCAGAGGTGTAAAACTGAAGCTTAAAGAATAAGTGACAGCGATCTAGAAGAATTTCCATCAAAATCTGAATGAAAGATAAGAAAACAAGCAGTTAGAAAAATAAATAGCACTACATACTGCATGCAGTCAAACCTCATCACTCCTCTTTTTCTAGTTACAGCCCCATATACCTCCAACATTTTGCCTCTGAAATAGATAAAATGTACTAAAAACATTAGAAAATTCTCATATCACTGCCCACTATTTGTTATTATTTTTTCTCTCCCCTTCATTAATAAACTGCTGTAAAACTGAACCATTATAGTTTTTTATACCCCTAGCAGAAGCAGAAACTAAGCAGTGGGCTCTAGGCCCAAACTTTCTTTGAGATTAGAACGCAGCTCACTGAACAAGTCCATGCCAGATCTGGTTTGATCTAGATCTATGCAGCAGTGCATATCTGCTTGTAGGCCCCTGTACACACCTAAGACTGGCTGCAACTACACTGTATTGTAAAGCTGGGTCATGAAATGCTGGATGATATGGACTTGGAATTCCAATCAGCATTAAATTAGTGGTCTTAAGGATGACAAAATATCATGTTTATAGGGGCTTATGAAAATCATATTGATTTATGGAAACCTCTTTTTACCATCCCATCATCCTGACTGTAGCACCAACTTTGGCAGGATCCAAGAGTTGGCAGTGTAACTCAAAAAATGAGGCTTGTCTATACATTTAGTATTTACTAATGAGTGTGATATAACATGAACATGACGACCGTTTCTTATTTTTCCCTTGGAACCTTATCCTCATATTAAGCCTTATTTGTCCTAGCTTTTGTTTTCCAGTAAAGAACTTATATCAACATTAACTTTACGGTACATCATTCATTTTACATTCAGATAAACAAAAAACACATATTTCTAACAAATTTAATGAAACTGCAACAGTACTTTTGTAATTACAGATGAATACTAATAGAAAGATCCTGATATATCAGGACTATGGGTCCAAAGGGTTAAATGAGAACAAAAACATTCAGAACAAAAGACTACACTTCACTTACCCAAATAAAACTTGCCGGAGCATCAGTTTTGTAGGAGTTTTTGGCAGCATGGGACAGTGATACTTTGTACCCTGCATTCAATAAGGCAGATCTGAAAAAAAAAAAGAGACTCATCACCACTACACATTCTTTTGTTACTGCTAAGTAAACTTTACAAAATTATTCTTGTAAACAAGACATCCTCATCAAAAAGACTCACTGAACTGATTATGCAAGGGTTGTCCCAGTTAGCACCACAGACAGAACAAGACATGCACTTGGACTTGAGATTCAAGCTAGACTAGCTCAATAGCTACATTTATTCACTATAGAATTCTGTTTCAGACCCATAATTATGGCATCCACCAAGTCTTTCACGACCTGAGTTCAGTGCAATAAATTTGTAACTAAAAAGAAAATATTAGCAGACAGTATTACACCAATGTGACCATATTAGGAATGAAAATAGTCAGATAAACAGACCAAATAATGGCAAATTAAAATTTTGGTCAGGTTAAAAGAACACTGCCATCTGCATTTCTCAGCATGAAAGTGAAAATAGCACGCAGAGAATATGGCACAAATATTCCAAAAACAAATCACAAAACAAAAATCATTTTCTTTTAGTGGTAAAAAAACATGAAAAATTAACTGGCAGGTTTGATCAAATAATGCACAATGACAAGTCATTCACTCTTTACCTCCTTTAGATAACTTTTGTGACCTATCAGAGCCCCTTACTATGCAACTGACAAAGTTTAAAACCCAAAATTTTATAATCCAACAACTCATAAACAGTAAGGGCTCTGGCCATCAAGTTTGTTCTTGCTCATCTTGAATCTTATATTTTACAAGTCATCTCAACTACTGTTAATGTTAGGAGTCTTCCTGAAGTTTAACAGACCTTAAAACAAAATGTAAGAATTCACTCTAGGTACCATCCTCACCATGACTTAAGCTATTAATTTACCCTCCTTACCGTACGATTTTCATGTTAGGAGCACAACAGTGTAGCACACCACACACAGCGTCCAAAACATGATACAGTGGGACTTGAGGCAGCTCTTCTGACACAACATTCAGCATTCCAGCAATACGATCTGCTGTATGGAAGGATTGGCCTTCACTCTGCACCCTAATAATGACACGCCTGACAAACTCTTGATTATGGATTGGTGCTGACCAGACAGGACCCCCGATTCGGTGCTGATGCCCACAATGCTGACAAGCTGGTTGAACAACTGGTCCATTACCTGGCATAAATTTGAAGTTGCCCTCACCCTTGGTAGGAATAGCCTCTGCCAGTGGTTGCACAGCATATGCCCCACAACCGACACATTCAAACACCATGGCCCTCTTTGTTGCTGAATGTTTCACTTGCTTTTGACCTGTATGAACCTGAACAAATACTCGAAAATAGAAGTCAATACTAAGTGACAAAAGTGGCACAATGTATCTTGAATAACGATTTGCATGAGAGTCCAAACACTGCAAAATGATTCTCAAAGCCATTTCATGACAAAATTTGGACCTCATGGACACAGCCCCATAATTTGCATTGCATTTTTCAGGTGCATTGCCACAAAGGACAGCAGCATCAGTGCAGGTTATACAGAGCAAACCCCCATCAGTTACAGCTTGGACTGCTGCATCCAGAAACATTGTTGGACTGCCATATGGATCCAGGTCTATCACGTCAAATCTGTCATCAACAGACTTGTGCTCGTACATGCCCATGGCAGCATCACCATGCCTCGCCTTCATAAGGTGTCCCAGTCCATTTTTCTCTATATTTTTTTCGATAAAAGCTACTGCATTTTGGTCAAAGTCATTGGCGATAATCTCTCTCACCCCAGGTATCTCAAGCCCAAATCTCACAGACCTCAGTCCAGAGGCAGCCAGGCCTTCAAAAATTCGAATACCATTTTCATACTTCCTTCCCGGTTCTAGTGGAAGGTCTTCTTCAACATTATCCATAGATGGCGCGACAACAAGAACATCACTGGTGGCCTGTTCACAAGCTCCTGATGGATTAAGGAATTTCTGTTGTTGATTTCTCTTCATTTTCTTTATTTCCTCTTGTTGAATATACTGACTGGCAAACTCAGAAATAACTGCAATGGTCAAATCTCTGTTGTATTCTTGCACTGGATTGTAAAACACAGACTGAGGAAGGATCACCTTGGCAAGCCCTTCACAGACCTCTGTAACTTCTTTCATGTCTGTCATGGTGTTGTAAATCAGTGACACTGACAGACGGTGACAAGTGGCAAACAATCTGATTCTGAGAGAGGACAATGGTGGTTTTACAACAGTAAACTGTTGTTTAAGATTGTATGCACTGAGAGGTGTTGCAGTCCTCACATACTGTACCAAAGATTTTGCTGATGATAATGTTCTTATCTCTTGATGTCTGCATCTGTTGATAACATTAGGAAATGCTCTTGAGGTAAGGTAGATGGCACACTGAGTCTTCATGCATTTGCCGTGCACAAATGAATCTCTGAAAAAGATAAAGACTATATTAATCTACTGCCTCTAGTTATTTCCTATAAATTTATAAACATGTAGTATTTGAGCTGAATGATATGAGCATAATGTGCCAAATATGCAAAGCAATTTTTCTGCACTTTGAAATGTGCTGAACCAAAGAAACTGACTTACACTGATGAGATGAAAAGATAATGGCATTTTTACTGTAGGCATGCAGTAGCAGCAGCTCATAAATTTTTAGATGAGTAAAAAGGTGCCTGGAGCATTATTCTTAGATTTCTTAGTTTATTCATACTGAAGATAGGTACATGTACTTACTAAGTTACAGACTTCCAATATCAGTAAATAAAAGGCATGCTGTGAACAGTCATAAAGTCAAGAAATATTTTTTTTACTACTGTAGGTGGACCAAAACAACTCTTCTGGAATAATATGATTGCAGGTCTTATTCCAGGGCTAACATTCTCTCTCTCTCTCTCTCACTCACTCTCTTTCTTTCTCTCTCTCTCTCTCACACACACACTCACAAACTTACTTCCCCCATCTCCAAATCCTAGTCACTAGATGTAAATGATCTAGACTACTGTAACCTAGGTCTAACACTCAGAATTTCCCTAATGACAGTGTTTGAAATACCAGTAGTATCAGTAAGTTTGAATTCCCCACAACTATTGACATAGACATAGAATAGATACATGCAAATATAGTACTACTGCAATGGAAGTTGGCTGAACCATAACCGGTTAATCTGTATAAAGCACTTGATCTGAAAGATTTTCAAAATGTAATTTTACAATTTTTACTCAACTGTAAATGTGACTGATTTCACTGATAGCTTTGACAACATATTGTCTGCATCTCTCTGTAGTTGACTAAGTCATAAAAAGTGTTCTCATAAAAAGTCATAGGCATATGATCATATGGTCACAATCATCTGGCCCTTTGACTTTTGAGGCTTTGGTGGGCCTGGCTTCAGACACTTTCAAAACTTAAATCTGTTTAGCCAAGGGAAAATGCAGTTTTCCAGTGTTACTACCCTTCTTATTAATGTTTTATGTCTAAATGAAGGCAAGTCTTTCAGGAAACTCCCCAAAATTGTTTTCCTCACCCAATATTCTTCAAACTGTTGTGTTTTATAATAGACAGACTAAGTGAACATGTTTTTTTGGAACTGTCCTCTCGACTATAGCTTGTTTCACAGAAAAAAAACAACAGAGTTTTTTGGTAATATTAACTTTATTTGTATCTTGACACATTTTCAAAAATATTTGTTTGTGGGGTGACACTGAGTAGTCTTAATAGAATTAAAAAATTGGGTTCTGTCTGATGTTTGTAAGTAGGTTATTTAGTCGCTACAGAATGGGTACCTAAGTTCCAGTCCTTATGACTGAAATGACAGAAGTTTTACAGCTTAGCGAGATTTGACGTATATCATTTAAATATGACCAGTGGCGGTTCGTAACTTCAACAGCTGGATGGGCAGGCCGCAAAATATAATAATATGCAAAATTGAAAGCGACTCATTGAAATGCAGTTTAAGAAAAATTAATGAGGTGATAAAACAATAACGCAAGAGAATCCTACCTTAATCAGATTTGTAAATGACATCCATCCTCCATTCCCTGACTACAGCATACTCGTTGATTTTTCAAGAAAGAATTAAATTAATAAAATAACTTATCCATTGCATTCATAGTCCAGACGAAGTATAGTGTATACTGTCCAGGGACTCGAAATGCCTTACCCTACCCTAACCCAAAATTACTTCTGAATTTTCCAGGTTTTGTCATTAACGTAATTGTTTAACTGTAAGGAAAATCAGGAAGGAGGCTGCAAAAGTATAGCCTTATCAGACTTAGAAGACTAGAATGTGTCATCTAATTAACTCGTATGGTGCAACAAATTTTTGCAGTCTCTTCCTTCGGTGGTAAACTACAGTCGAGTCCGCTTATTTCCAATTCGCTGGGACCACCCCAATGAGTTGGAGAAATCAGGATTCGACTAACGATTTCCAAGGCGGGTCAACCGTATGCGAGCGAGCCAGCACCCTGGGGAGGTCACGAGGGTAATTCAACAGGGGATGTAACTAAAGATGGCATATTGGGGAAGTATTTTAAATGGGATTATTTCTTTTTCTAAGAAATCGCTCTGAGTAGTAGCTTAATAGATGAAGAGGCCGCCACTTTTTCCACTTGTTCCCGGTTTGTCAAGATCGTAGAAAGCGTGCTAACGGGAACGCCATATTTCTCAGCTATGACATTCTTCGACATCGCACCTCTGTCGATTTCCTGGAGCATGTTACTGTTAATATTCGACCCAATGGAAAGAGCCTTGAGGTTTCTCTTTACAGGATTAGAGGAAGCCATTATTTCGAGGACGAATTCAATTTAATTCAAGCTGAAAATGTAAAGATGAGTCAACCGTACGCGAGCGAGCGAGCACACTGGGGAGGTCATGAGGGCAGCCTATTGTTTATTTACTGTCACAGTGCAATGGGCCAGAGGCCAGATGTGTTGTATACAGTATACACTACTGCCGAGATGTTTAATTATCGATCGATTTTTCAGCACCGCCGAGCCCTCCCGCATTCTCTTCCCCCTACTGTCTTATCAGCGGTGGTGTAATACACACGCCCTACTTATTGTGCTGCGGTTAATGGCACTCGCAGTGTCCAGTTTTATTGCCTCTCTCTATCCGCGGCACCGTCTTGTTTGTTTTTCAAGCCGCCGGAGTTGTTTAGTACCACGCGAGGAAGACGCCAGGAGGTGATTTTGCCTCTGTGGCAGCGCTGAGCAGTTGGGCTAATCAGAAATGGGCATTAATTACTTTATCTTATGCAAGGATAATTAATAGACGCAAAGAAGGAAAAAAAACTATTATTTCTTTTTATTTCGACTAATAAATAATTGGAGTTATCCGGTTTCGACATACATGGACTCGACTGTAACAGTTTACCAAATTGTGGGAACGCTGATACTTTCATATCATTACTTTCTACTGAATAATAAAAGTTACAGTATGCAAATGGAACCGCCACAAGCATCATCATTTATAAAGTGTATACTTCAGCAAGTAATCAAAATTAATCCCTCAAAATCATTTTGCTCAAAAATGTAAATAATTCAACGTCAACGGGGCTTGCTAGGCTAAAAGCATTAATTCTGGATGTTTTGACTGATGCAATTCTCTGGTTTCTTTGAAAAAAAATCTCAAGGGCTGTATAATAGTCTTGCCGCCTGCTCGCTTTTGGGAGCAGATCAGCATTTGCCCACCCTGTGATAAATACTAGAATAACGTTATTAATACTACAAAAAAATGCCGATATTTTTCAGTGAAACTAGACTATTATTAATACTATCAATTATTATAGACATAAACTAGTCGGCATAATCCTGGAATAGCACCGATTCGGTATCGATATTGAACTGCGATTCGGTATCGATATTGAACTGCGCGCAAAGTTATTTTTTCCCCTTCTTTGATACCAGGGCACTTCTCTCGCGCCAGCAACTCGCTTAGCGATCATGGCTCTCCCCGCCCTACGTACTGTCATTCATTGTAAACACCGCACGGTTCTCCCCGCCCCACGGACTGTCACTCTGACTCAATGATAGTACCGCCTTTTCTCAGCTGTTTTCACGATCTGCCATGACTTCTCTCATGCATCTTTCGGATTTTCTTATTTCTTTGGGTATTACATAATGGCTGAACTCAGCAGAAGGAGACAGATATTTGAACTCTGGAGGGATATCCAAGATATTATTGGGAATGCTAATCAGTGGCCCCGAAAAATACGAGCCTTGTTCTGGACTAACGGAATCAGGCACTGGGACAGAATTTTATTAGCTGCTTTCGTGTTTATCAACGGATTGGATCCAGTCATGTTTATGGAGTGGGTGCGCTTAAAAAACTTATGCAGAGACAAAAGTGGAGAAACTCACTTTGAAAATTTATTCAAATATTTTAAAGAAGGACGTTATGCCCGTTCATTATACGCATGGAATAATTCAGCTCATCGGTATGAGTACCTCGACGGGACCCCCAAATATTATGGCCGTTTTCAACGGAAATAAAGGTAAGAGTTACGTCTTTCTCTCACTCTTTCAATATTAGTTCAGCTCAAGAAAAGGGCCGCTGAGGCGGTGGACATCTGAAGGTAAGTGTTGCTGGCTGTCTCTTGGGACAGGACCGCTCTTGTGTAGATGCAGTTCATTTAGTCATTTGTTTACTCACAAGATCGGTCCTATTCCCCGAGTATCCCGTGTTGCTTTTATAGAATCTTAGTCCGATTACGGAGGAAGACTATGCTAATGTCAGTGTGAATCGCCATTCGGAACCTTCCTCTCCCGATAGCTTTAACGGTTCCCTCCCGCCTTCATCTCCGCCTCAGCCTGAATCCCCTTTACCGGGCTCAAGTTCAGCGCATGTCAGTGAAAGCCCCGCAAGGCCTAGGCCTACGACTTCCCCTCTTCACGCACTAGCATCCGCGGCAGGCCCGACAACTTCGACTCCAGCTAAGAGGAAAAAGTCCAACCCCCTTCCTCCACCATCTTCCACGCTGACTTCTGTGCCAGGGCCAAGCTTTGCAACAAGCCACAACCCACCTCCCTCACCTCCAATCAGACCGCCGCCGAGCAAACAGACACTACCTTCCAATCTGCGCCTCGCGAAGAAGAAAGCACGAAAAACACCACAAAAGCTATCTCATCCCCCTGGATTTGTTCCCTTGCCTACGAAAAACTATCACGAAAGGGTATCTAACCTTCCTGAGGATCCTGACTTTCAGTAATATGGTGAGTTGTGTTCATTTGTTACCTTCTACATTTCATTTAGTCTTATGTCAATAATATACTCCCGGGACGGGACCGCCGCATTTTGTCGCCTAAACTTTCTCTACTCAGGTGAGTTGCGTTCGTCTTTTTGTCTCTACATTTCATTTAGTCTCATGCTTATATGTACTCCTGGAACAGCACCGACTGCCTGTAAATCACTAAGTTTTAACAAAGGCGTAAAGAACACATTTATCAAGATCGGTCCTGTCCCGGTAGTATATATATACTCCTGGCACAGGACCGCTTTCCTGAAATCCTAAAGAGTTTTACAAAGGCGAGAACAGTGCATTTCTCATGATCGGTCCTGTCCCAGGAGTATATTATATACTCCTGGCACAGCACCGCTGATTTTTCTCATATTTTGCCTCAACTTTTCACCCCCAAAAATATCCATGCCCCTTTTTTCTTTATTTAACCCCAAAAGGAAACCCTTTTCTCATTTCAGACACTAGGAGGTTCGAGTCATGCATTCATTTAATCTCATGCTTATATATACTCCTGGAACAGCACCGCCAACTTCGCGCATATTTCGCCTCAACTTTTCACCCCAAAAAATCCAAGCCCCTTTTTTTCTTTATTTATCCCCAAAAGGAAACCCTTTTCTCTTTTCAGACACTAAGGATTTCGGGCCATGCATTTCATTTAGTGTCATGCTTATATATACTCCTGGCACAGCACCGACTGCCTGAAAATCACTGCGTTTTTACAAAGGCATAAAGAGCACATTTATCAAGATAGGTCCTGTGCCAGTAGTATAATATATATACTCCTGGGACAGTACCGACTGCTTGAAAACCTATTTACTATTAGTTTTACAAAGGCGAGAACACTACATTTTCTCATGATCGGTCCTGTTCCAGGACTATAATATAGACACTAGAATTGGAGAGAGCGGGCACACTGACGAAATGAACTGCAGTCTACGCGCCACTGAATCCGATCGATAAAGCCACGCGAGCCAGATGTGAGCACACATCACTGTCGCACGCTCAGTGGGTTCGCGGTGGTGACGGTGACTCGAGACGTGAATACCGGAATCGAAATTATATATCGATACCAAATATAAATGATATCGATACCAAATATTAATGGTATCGACTAAATCGGTGCTATTCTAGGATTATGCCAACTAGTCTAGTTCCCAGGCGTTTAGTAGACTAGAATCGGCTTTCTCTAACAACAGCACCGATTTAGTCAAAGTATCGATATAGTCTATGACCTGTCTATGACTAAATGAACTGTATCATTATCACTGCGGTGCTGTCCTTCGATAAACGACATTGCCCTAGTCTAGATAGAATATTAGAATCCTCGTTTCGACCTGCTGATCCTCACCGTTGTTTAATTACATCAGAAGCTCGATTATTTGTGCCAGCATTTCCCCGAATCAAAATAGATGGTAATGTTCCGGCACTTGCAATACTCGTTCCAATTTAAATACTTGTGACTTTTTTACCTGAAAGAGAATGCAGAAAACCTAGACTAGCATGCTTTCACAAGGACGGAAGTCTTCATTTCGTCTCCCTCGGCCTCCAAGTTATATAGTTTCTGGTAATGAAGAGTTCCGTAATTTGTATTTCTCGTCCTCCACTGATATCTGCTAAATTATTTTTCAATTATTAGATCTAATAAAGACTGGAAATAAGGAGACCGTGGAGAAGGTAAAGTTGTATGGCTTAAAAGGGGATGGACAAGACCAGATGATGGAAGAAGGGATCTCATCATAATTATTTAACATAACCATAATTATTAAAGATTTACTTTTTGCTGCTATGGCAAAGTTTGCCCCAACCATGGCCATGTTATGGGTTAAAAAGGGGCGCGCTTTTTGAGCTCCAGGGCCCCCCAGACCCTAAATCCGCCCCTGTAGAACAGCAACAAGGACATGAACATAGGAAGAGCGTCATGTGAAATACTATGTAAACACAATCATTGGGAGTTTAGCAGAAAGAGATGAATACAGTAGGCGACAACCTGGCGCAAACCCTTGGAGTAACCCATAGCCATTGAGATGCGGGTAAGCTTGACGCAGTGCACAGGGCTGCATTCTGTGGGTTCAGAGCTCTTGCAGTGGCGTGAGCGGTTTATTTGTTGGGTTACTGTGCAGAAATTAGTAACCCTACTAGCTAAGGCAATATGGAATAATAATTGTCATTCTTTGACTTGGGGAAAAGTTTGTTCACCCCTCTGTTTAATGGGTACTGCTGTGGCCAGGACAGCCGGTAACAATTTTTCGTTTTTTACCTTATCCAATCTAGAGTAGCCTATTACGTGCCAAAATGAATGAAAAAAAAACACCAAAAACGCAGCACATAAACAATAATCAGAACTTCTGATTTAATTAAACCAACTAATTGAAGTTTTTGCTTTTGCCTTGTTGATTTCAGTTGTCCTTCAGAATACAGTTCATACCATTTTCTAGGCCAGTGCCCATTTCTATGATCGGCATTCTTAGTGCGACCACTGATGGCTTTTTTTTTCTTTGACCTACTTTCATGCAAAAAGGACTAATATCGGCATGTCTCTGTGATGACACCAGCCAAACTTCTGCACACAGTACCATCATGTTGTGATCACATGATCTCTTGTGAAAACTGAAATAAAATAAACCAAATCCAGAATAACAGAGATTCAATAATGGAAGAGAAAAAGGGATAATCACGGAATAGGACCGATCTTGTGACTAAACCAATGACTAAATGAACTGCATTAATGCAAGAGCGGTCCTGTCCCAGGAGATTGCCGAGAAAAAAGTATTGGTTGCAGCGACATGCAGGTCGAACTGAAATGCATCGATTCGTGAAGACGCCAGTAAGTTATTTGTGCAAATTCACAATGAAACAAGGGTCCGCGTGACGTCACTGCGGTCGGCTGTCTGGGCCAGCCGTATTTCTTTTTTGTCCGACTAGTGTTGTCTTTATCAAAACTGTCGCTTTAGTAACAGCTGTAGTAAGTATCTTCACGAAAAAAAGCATTCAGAAATTGATATTGGACAATGTGATGAATCACACAGTTTGATTTCGAGACTCCCTTTAAAAAGGAAAAAATTGTTTTCTATGTCCTCACACACTTTTAAAAAGATGACGTCAAACGGTAAGTTTTCGTTCCGGAAGTTGAGAACAGTTCCGTATAGCTAGGGTAAACATTATGGCTGCCAACTGACAGGGATAGAGATTGAAATTTAAGTTGCATGTCGGTATGTAGCCATAAGAGTGGGCTGTATTAATGTATACTTGGGATAAGCAATTCACTACGGTCCGATATTAAATCTAGATAGCTTAGGCTACAGAGAAAGTGACTCCTTGTTAGATCTATGGCGTCGTCAAACCCTGGAAGTGCTCAGAGCCGAACAAGTTCCCTCGGTTCGGCAGGTTCGCGAGGTTCACGAACACCGCCGTCCAGCGCAGGTAAAACCTCCGGCAACAAGAGCAGAAAGCCAACCATAGAAAGCAAACAGACAAATCCCACCAAACCACAAAGGCCATCAGACAGATTAAACCCCAAGACAGTTGACCCGGTGAGTGTTTAGTAGTAGGCCTAAATAGTTTTCAAAATCAAGGATCAGGATAAGGATAACTTTATTTGTCCACAAAGGGAAATTTGCCTTGTAAAAGTGTGCTTACAAAACATAAATATCTGTGCAAACACACACACTCCCTCGCTATCAAACATACACACGCACATACTTCCACACACACACCCACAAGCAACCACGAACACACATAATAATACATCCCCACCCACACACACACCACACCAACAAACACACCACACCAACACATACACACAAACACACATAAACATACGAAGGCTGTTACTCTGTTACAATCACTGCTCTCACGACGAGGAGTCCTGTGTTGCACTTGCAATGAATATGGCACAAAAGAATTATGATGTGACTTTTGCGAGAGTAATCTGCCGCTACGCAAAGATTGCTCGAAGCGTGAAAACAACGGATGGTTTTCATCCTTGAGTATATGTTGTATTTTTAACGAACATTTGTTTAAATATAATTTGTCCAATGAAGGCTGCACAGTGTTCATGATTTTTGAAGCTTTTTTTATGATTCGATTTATTTTATCTTTATCTTGTGTCCTTACATTTCCACCCCAGCAACCTAAGCCAAATGCAAGCACACTTTGAAGTGTTGGGGTATAGAACAAGTTAATAAGATTATTTTGAATATCAAATGATTTTAGGTTCCTCAGAAAGCACAGCCTTTGGTTTCCTTGTTTATATATTTCACTCACGTGGTTGTGCCATGACAGCTTGTTGACCCAAGTATTTATAACATTCTGATCTTTTGTGGTCAGGGGAGCAACAGGACTCTCCTTGATTCTAAAATCGATAATCGTTTCTTTCATTTTCCCAACATGCAGAAGCAGATAATTATCGATCGTCACACCATTTCGTAAAATATGATATTTGGTTAAAATAGTCCTCTTCATTATTTGATAGCAGACCGATGATGGTGGTGTCATCTGCAAATTTAATAAGAGGCAGATGATGGAAGAAGTCATCTACTTCAAATGAATTCTCTGGTCATGGTCTGACTAACCCATTGACTCTTTATGTATGATCATTATCTTTTAGAGGACTTACAATTATGCCTCACACTTAAAGCACATTAAACAACAATAGTATTTTTCTTATAAATTAATAACCATGACAACTTCACTGTCACATCCTCATCATTTTTAAATTTTCTTAAGACTTAAGAATTCTGATGACCAAAGAAAAGGTGTCATCCCTTTATACCTTGCTGAAAGATTACTTGTAAAATGTTGAACTGGAGAAAAGTCTGGGACAAAACACCATTTTACTTGTTGGAAATGTCGGAAGGATTTCCAAACGCGCCTCACAGCCAATGGTGACTGAGTGGAGATCGAAACTTGGGAAGGTATTCCTCAGGGGTCTCACACCCCTAACCAGAGCTTAAGCTTACCGTTAAAATCCAAAGCTAATCCTTACCCTTACCCTATCCTTAACCCTAACCCTAATGTCCGTTGATACAGGAGCAAGAGGTGTGAGTCTCAATTGGAAGTCCTCCCGAAATGTCATTTAGAGACATGAATTATGTAGAAATGTACAAATGCTTCTATCTCAAAGGTGCAAGTATCAGATTGGAGCAGGGCTAGGGTTGTATGAGTTTATGAGTTCGGTTCCTAATATTTCTTCAACTGGAGCACAAAGTAATCAATGGCCATTTTGTTCATCATGAAAGATTTTAATAAAATGCCTCATTAGTACTTATGCTCAGCACTCCATTATCATGTTGATAGATCCAGTTGATCCCAGCTTGTGACCTCAGAGGAATTTTCTTTTGTTAGGGATGTGAAGAGCATTTGGAAACCTTTCTCAGCTTTCATATTGCTGATGTAGGGGAAGGTTTCCATATGATGTTCATGGTACAGTATTGATAATATAAGTAAGTCCATTCAGATAAACTTACAGAGAAGTTAAAAACTCATTTACAGTAAATACCTGATAACACAATTCCAGGGGACCACAGAAATGTGTTCGTGTTATTAAGAATTGTGTAAAAAAGAGTACATTGGAAATAAGGAAGATGGCCCATTTTTACACGTAAATACTTATTCCGGTGACGTCACGACGTAAGCAAGATGCACATGGCACAGATGATACCACACACCACCTGGCTAAGTGGTCGGGGGAAGCAAAGCCATTACGTAGCGAGCGGGGTGATGGTGGAACGTCGTGGGTGGAAAACGTTGCGCTGGCCAGGCAAACGAAAAAGGAGAGTTCAAGCAAAAACAACAGTGTGGCCCAAAAGTTGTTTGCATTAAGGAGATTCTTTAGAATTTTAGTTTGTATAAACAGAATTTGGAATGCATGGATTATAGAGCGAAAAAACGGAGACTTTTTTGTGTTCGTGTAAACAGAAATTTTGCAATAAACTGGTTTGTGTTTAGTGAAGTCTACTGTATATTTTGTAAATCCTTAATGTCAAGAAAAACAAAGGCAGTCAGTTATGTCAAAATTGAAGAGATGATATTTCAGATAATTAAAAGAGCATCTGTTTCAACTACATCAGCATCAAAGGATGAAAAAAATTAGTGCTTTTGATATGGCAAACGCTACCCATGTAATACTTTTTGTAGAGTTACAATGCATGCAACTATTTGACCCATTTTATCTCTTCTACTTCAGTGATGAAAATGTAAACACTGCCATGAGCTGCACACTATGATGGAGTTTTCAACCACTAGGGAACAAGAATGTTGTGTGTTGGACTATTCAAACAATAGAAAAAAAACATTTTTGGGGGAAATGCGTGGATGTCCATAACATATGAAACTTCACAGGCATTGTGTCTGCTCCCAGTTCTCCTCTCTTCATATTTTACCCCAAGATGAAGAAATGTGGTGACAGTAAATGACATCCATCAATTGGAAAGACCTTCCAAGGAATGCTATAGTGTACAGCATAGAATCTTTTCTGTGATGTACTATAAACAGAAGCATCACTTCTGGCTATGTGATTAATACTCATGATGCTGTCATAGAATTAATTCTACTGTCCACTTGCCACATTTGAATGCGGCAATAGAATAAATCTTCATCTCCTTGCCGGGCGTAATGGTTAAGGTTTGCAGCCTGGTGTCAGCTGAGCGGCCAGCAGACAACATGTACAATGGGGTCATTATTCATAACAATGGTCATGTAGCCAGCAGAAGGCTGGCCCGGAAGCGCTCACACCAGAAGAATTAAAATCAAGAGTATTAATTAGATAAAACTGCGAATTAGCACAGAGCAAAAAAAAAAGGATGCGTTTTCTGCAAAAATTTTTAAAAAGCACATAAGTAAGTGATTGATGTCACTGGATGAAGCGTTACAGCAAGAAGAAAAGAATAAAGCATGAAGGTGTTCTGTTCAATGACACTTGGCTGGGTAGAGCTATGGACACAGCATCAGTAGCCATACCACTGATTATTAGAAACAGGAAGTAGAGCAATCAGTAAACAGCATCAACAGATTCTGCCATTGGATGCAGTTATGTTGACTTTTAATGGAAATCATCCAGTTAATTCTTTGTTAAAATGTTTTTCCTGTGGCTCATAAATGGCCTTCTCCTCCAACGGAGTTATACTTAGGAGAATAATATCTTCTTACTGTCTTTCATGCTTGTGCAGTTTTACAGAAGTTAGGAATATTTTTATTTTTCACTTCCATGGCCCCATAAGAACATGTTGATTTCCATGAAAGGTCATTATGATGCCATTTTACTTCCTGAATAAGCTCATAAATGACCCCAGTTCTCAAGATTCTGATGATTCTGCATGATCAGATGATGAATGTGACTGTAATAATAGTGTTGTTGGTGAACTTGATCTTAAAAGTAGTTTAGCAAGGAAGTAGTAAAGCATTTTTCAGTAAAACTTAGGTCCACACTTTTTTAAAATCAGGACCATGTCAGACATATTTTAGGGTCCATTATATCTGAGAAGGGTAGACAGGTAGACAGTATTCAGCTGTCTTTTGTGTTTAGCTGTACATTCAATGCAACTCGTGTAGTAGGCAAGTCATAAAAGTGAGAATAAATCTGCTCATTAATAATGATTATATACTGAAGATTTATGTTCTCATTGCAGTTTTCAAATGCATCGAAAGGACAGTCAGCATTTGCCTCAGTCTATGCCAATGGTGGAGTGCCTTGCAGGTAGTGCAGAGATTTCATCTGGATGTTTTCATTTTATCATGCATGTTGACGCATAAGGTCATACAGCAAGTTTGTTAAAGCTGCACCTTCATGTCATATATAGATACACATGTCATATGTCAGTAGGCAAGCCCTGCCTTCAAGTGGCCAAGCATACTGTCTCGACATAGATGGATGTGCTTTCATATTTCATATACTGTACTATCTCAGTTGTCTTTACTGTGACGCTCTTAGGAACAGTTAACTAGCAATCTGCAAAGTTTCTTTGCAATATGAAGTCCTTTACTCATCTTAAAATATAGTGCCCCAATGTGTCCCATCACGCCTCGCCTCTCTGTTTATACCCTGAGCTGGTTATTGGTATGCAACCAAATATTTCAACATAGATGAGATGATTTTGATTTGTTGTTTTTGTTAGCTTAATTTAGATTTTTCATGGTAGGTAGGAGCAGTAAGTTAGAAAATAGCAAACTAAAAAGAGGTTTAGAGCAAGTAGATATTGCATGTGGTAATCAATCAAAATTAAATTGATATCACCCTTAAAACTTCACACTGCCAAGTTACATATTACAATTCATCTCAGTGATATTGACTGCACAGGCACAATTGCCAATTTAGCCAGTAGTTCAGGATCATGTGACGTGTACAGTTGCTTCACAGTATGTACAGTTATCAGTAAGGAAATTTTTTTTTTTTTTCTCAGATTAGTCCATGGAAGTGTCAAGCACAAGCTTGCCTGGGACACCCCACCTGATCAAGTGCCTTTTGATCCTGTGCTTGTTACATTAGCAGAGGTAAGATTTCTACATTCCTGCAAACATACGACTGGGGTGTTTTTGTGTAATCTTTTTTCAAATACAAACATACATGCACATCATTGCCAGCTTTAGAGATCACTTTAGTTTTCTTTTACAGTGTATAATGTATAACTTGTAATACAGTAGTCATCATTGTTCAGTTGTCTAGTTTGTGTATATGCTGTTATTTTTACAGAATTTACTATGCAGTTCAGCATTATAATATTTTATTGGATGGCAAGGTTCCTCCTGTTTGTATATCCATGTTTTCATTTTGTATGATGATTCTATTTTGGGCTGCTTTTTGACATTTTTTTGTTCCTTTAATTCCACTGAGCACTGCCATTTTTTAGACTACGGTTATACTCACAATCTCAAACTGTAGATGATAGGCTTGACAATTTTTTATATGGAGATTAGGGGGGAACTGGGGACCATCAAGTGCAGTTGCCTTGGTTTCATCTTAAAGTTCAGCTGCTATGAAGTTTACATAGTCGTCTTTATTCTTTTATAAAAAATGCAGGTACTAACACATTTTACTTGGACAGGAGGTGGGAGACTGGAAGTAAGATTATAGTCTGAAAGGAAAAGGCTATAGGAAGCTGAGGTATATTACAATTTTATGGAGGTCATAAAAATTGTTACTCTTGCTTGTTTGGCCATTTGCTCAAGTGATGTTTGTTAATTGATGGATGTTTTTATTTTATTATGAAGCAGGCAAGTTGTTTCAAATATACATACTGTCTTATGTTTGCAGGGTCTGAAAGAAACAGTTCATCCATATACTTTTGTTTCCTGCATGGGATTTCGAGAGCTGTTGGACACCCCTGGAGCATCACAGAAAGCTACTCCTCTTCTTCCAAAGTTAGCTCCTCCAATCCGAGCAGCTCTTGTAAGAATTACATACTGCATTCGCGAAA
>JAWQUT010000018.1:3744875-3766523 GCA_033807755.1 Ellobium chinense | reverse complement strand
TATATATATATATATATATATATATATATATATATATATATATATAGTCTAAGTGTCCTTGAAAACTCATTTCACTAAATATACGTCCTATCTGCTCATTTATTACTGCATACTGTGAGTTGATAGCATTTCAATCTAATTACTACCTGACTGTACAACAATATTCATAGTGGAAAGGGATCCTAAAAGTATCACAGCAGTTTGCTTGCCATCCAGTAAATATTCATAAGATATTCTGTAATCTCAAACAAAGTGATCTAAGTGATCATGTATTGCCATTCATCTAGTCCGTCTTTACGGAATCCCACATGTTTGTTTCACTATGCCACAAGAGGTTACCTGATTGTTAAGACTGTCTAATATATTTAACCAACACAGCACTGTGCTTGCTATCCACAATACATTTCTACGGTTTTCAGTGATCCCAAACAAAATCACTATCTCTGTTCATACCTGAAGTAATCTTACCTTTGTTTTTCAAGAATCAGATACCAAAATTAGAGCGACAAGAAAGCAACTGGCCTGCGAGCCACCAAACATCCTTCTGGATATTCTATGAAGCTGCACGAGGTCAGTTTTTGATGATCATGTGCCGTTACTACTGGAATTCACATGGAGTTAACATCTTCTGTGACATCTCACTATTTCTCTCAGGCCGCCAGACTGACCAATATGTTGGTTCTGACTGAAGGGGTGAACAAGGGCGTATCGAAAAATATAGGAGAGGCTGTTAGACTGGAACTAAGAAGGAGAAGCGCCCTCGGTGAAGAGGATGCCGGGTCTGATGTACCGCTTGTGGTTATCGGTGTCGTGCCCAGTAATAATCTCATGTACGGAGAGACAATAGAGAAAGAAGTAGAGGTAATATCGATTAATGCTGTTTGCCTTGGATAATTTTGCACTCTTGACTGATCGAGACTGCTGACCAAGTGAGGACATCGCCAAGAGAGTTTCGAAACTAAAACGCGAAAGCGGACGGATCTCAAAGAGTGATGCTGATAACGAAATCCTGAGGAAATCTGTAGGATATCTCAATACTGTAGGATATCTCAATACTGTAGGATATCTCAAAACTGTAGGATATCTCAATATTGTAGAATGTCTCAGTACTGTAGGATATCTCAATACTGTAGAATGTCTCAGTACTGTAGGATATCTCAATACTGTAGGATGTCTCAATACTGTAGGATGTCTCAATACTGTAGGATGTCTCAGTCACTATTGACTATTTCGTCATACCATCTAAGAGGAGGAGCTGATGAAGAGAAGGAAGAGGAGGAAGAAAGTGGACAACATCTCATTTTGAGTTGATCTGTTGAATGTATACAAAATATTTTAAAAAATTATCTTTTTTTTAATCCCTTTCCTAGGTATCTGAAAACAATCTAGTGTTTTCGTTACAATATCTTGCTCACTCCATGCTTCAACTTTAACGTCCTCTTTCTTTCTTTCTTTCTTTCTTTCTTTCTTTCTTTCTTTCTTTCTTTCTTTCTTCCTTCCTATCTTCTTTCCTTTCTTCATTGATTCCTTCTTTCCTCCCTCCCTTTCTTTCTTTCTTTCTTTCTTTCTTTCTTTCTTTCTTTCTTTCTTTCTTTCTTTCTTTCTTTCTTTCTTTCATTCTCTCTTTTTTTGTTTCTTTCTTTTTCTGTCGTTCCTTCCTTCTTCATATCTTCTTTCCTTCCTTTCTTCCTTCTTCTTTCCCCCCTTCCCTTTTTCTATCTTTCTTTCGTTCTATCTTTCTGTCTGTCTGTCTGTCTGTCTTTATCCTCATTTCTTTGTTTCTTTTCTCTGTTTACTTATTTCCTTCGTTCCGTCCTCACTATCTTTGATTTCCTGTAGTTAATGTACTTAATTTATGTTAATGGCCTAAAGCTTAATAAAGACTTTGAATCTGAAATCTTGAATCCGCTTCACCCACTACTGTCTCTTTCAGAATGGGGATCAGAAGATTGTCATTTTCAATGAAGGAGCAGACGACCAAGAGTTGAACCCCCACCATACACATTTCGTCATCTTGAAAGGCTCAGATCAAGCGGACAAGGAAGCTCAGTGGAACATTCGCTTCGGTCTGGAGACAAAACTTGCCAATTATTTGACTCGGAAACAAAGGAGAAAAGAAAGTAAATAGACAAGATGGCGGCTGTAGTAGTCGGTGGTGTGGTGGCTGCTTTCGTTTTTGTCTGTTAATTCTCCCTTCCACTTTTTCTACTTTTTTTTTCTCTTTAGCTTCTAGTTTCATTCTCTTTGACTCGAAAACAAGTACTCGAAGGGTTTGGTTCGAAAACAATTACTCGAAGTAGTTGATTCGAAAACCGTACTAGAACTATTTGACTCAGACAAGTACTCAAAGAATTTCACACAAAAACAATTACTCGAAGTAGTTGACTCGAAAAGAAGTACTAGAAGTATTTGACTCGAAACATCTACTCGAAGTATTAGACTCGAAAACAAAAGACAAAGGGAAGCAAATGGACTAGGGAATGTAGTTGGCTGTGCTGTGGCTGCTGCTTTTGTTTTCGCCAGTTGATTCTCTCTTCCACATCATTATCTTCTTTTTCTTCATCTTCTTCTTCTTACTACTCTTCTTCTTCTTCTATTTTTGTTGCCTCTAGTGTCATTGTCTTTGATACCGTCATTGTTTGGACTCTTCTATTTCTTGATTAAGAAAAAAGAAAAAGTTGACTAAAGTACTAATTATAGCTCCCTGCTTACCACGGCCGGATTAGTAAATTCTGGAATCTTAGGGTAACAGCTGCAGCTCTCCTCTTTACTTCAGAAAAATGACATGGAATCAATTCTTTCTTGAGAAGGGCTTTCTAAACAAGGGCAAGAGACTTGGGGTCCTCTAGAGGTGCGGGGTTTTTATTTACAGTACTCTTGTGTTTATTATGCCTCCATAAAAAAATCTGTTTTTTTGCTTCTGAATGAAGTCGGAATAAGAGAAGCCATGTAGATAATGCTGAAGAAATTATACTATTTCTGTATGTCCTTCCTTCATTCAAAAAAAAAATTATACCGGCAGTGAAGATCGATCACCATACCCTTGGTTCCAAAGCCCAATATTTTGACCACTGAGCTGTCGAGCTTTTTGAGATCATGGAGTAAGCACACAAGACTAAACTGTGTGACCAGTAGTGAGTAAAGCAACAGCTGGCTATTTTTACCTGTTCCTTCCACAATAATTATACTGTAGATAGCAGATTCGCGCGCGAGGCCCGGGGACTATTCCAGTACTTCGTTGCTCCGTACAATAATGACAAGGGAACATCTTTTATCTCCACAGCCACTATACTGTGCCATGTTTCAGTTTTCACCATCTTTGCTATTTTGCTGTGTTGTGTTCCAGCTTGGTCTCAGCTGGTAAAGGAGGAGGCCTCCTATATTCCTGTGGTAGCCATTTTAATCCAGGGAGGTCCCAACGAGATCGAGCGAGTGCTATGGCTGCTAAAGAAACAGATACCTGTGGTGGTCATTGCGAGGAAGGGCTATGCCTCCGGACTGCTGGCATATGCTTACTTCGAAGGACAAAAGGCGTACGTAGATGCAGTGGCAATCCGCTTCATGACAGTTTCATTTAACAAATAACAGCCGTAGAGC
Organism: Ellobium chinense; assembly: GCA_033807755.1. Classification (NCBI taxonomy): domain Eukaryota; kingdom Metazoa; phylum Mollusca; class Gastropoda; order Ellobiida; family Ellobiidae; genus Ellobium; species Ellobium chinense. Next base: position 3,762,926 of record JAWQUT010000018.1, on the reverse strand, counting down.
TGCAGTTAGTCCGAGTCGACTGTAATACAACCATAAAATTTGCTAATTTTTGCTGGAAGATATGAAGGCTACAATAATGGACCCTTTTGTAAGTGAAGCTGTAATGGCAATGATCATAAAATTATGGCCTCAGAGCTGCATGTAATGTTTGATCAAGATCTCATGGCTTTACAGCAAAATATTAATAATACTGCTAATAACCAAAATTAGAGTATTGACATTTCGTATGTTCATTCCCTATTCCTAGATCAGTTTTTATGATTTTGAGAAATCAAGCGCTCTTTACATAACGTTCAAAGCAAAATGATGAGGCAGACGTGCTTTAGCTTGAAAAACTGGGATATAGTAAAGAATCAAAACTGGACATAATATAAAAAAGATGATAAAGGGGAGATCATAGAAAAAAAAACTATTCAAATCATCAAAAATTGGTATGGGCAAATGTGGAATGAATGTGATGATATGGCATAATATTATAACTCTGCGTTTAACATTAAAGTACGCCAGCTTCGGCTAGGATAAAACTCAGAAGGAAATATTTCCCCTAACACAGTTTCATCTTTATTTCAAAATAAAATTCAATCAGCCATTTGATTCACCAGCGGCGACAGTCAACACGTGGAGACCATCGTGAAACCGCAGCTCATGCAGCAAGTGAAGTGGGCATTCCCTGAACATTTCGCTGACAATGACGTGGCTCGAATGCAGTTCAGGGACAAAATACTGGAGTGCGTCAAATATTCTGTGCAGGTTCGCGTGTGACAGAGTTTCTCAGCCCATTTGTGTGACTAAATTTGACTTTTTGAAATCTCTCCAGTTTAAGTGACTATATATCTGGTTCATACAAACCGTTTCGGTATTGTCTAATACTCGTAAATGTACCTAATCGTTTGTAATATTTATGTATTTATAATATCTTCACGCACAAACCACTTTTGCCTAAGTCAGGGTTTGAGGTTTTTAGAGATTTAGCACTCTAAACCTGCCGCTAAAAGCAAAACAATGAGGCAGATGTGGAATTGGGATTAAATGACAATTCAAAACTCTGCATTATTATAAAATAGGAAAGAGAAGATAAATGGTAGAATAATATAAACAACTCAAATTATCATCAAAATAACTGGCGCAATTCTGGAATGAGCATGACGATTTATCAGCTGTATATATTGACTAAATTTGACTTTTTGAAATCTCGCCAGTATAAGTGACTATACTGTCCTTAATATCTATATGTAGCTGACCCTTTGTAATATGTATTTACAATGTGACTGTACTGACCATTTCTGTCCATCTCTTACCTTGTCATTACGTCACACTGTATCTAACTTTTGCTGTTTCGTCAGCATGGATAACTATATCTGACCGTTTGCAACCTAGCCAGTATATCTAACTTGATCAATATCTAACAGTTTGCAACCTGCACAGTATGTCTGTATTTCTGACATTTTGCCGCCTCAGTCTCTTAATGTATCTTTCTTCAGACTATGGAACAAACCTAAAAACTTTAATCGTATCTTATGTAACAAATGTGATTTAGATCTTTGTCACAGCACAATGACAATATTCCACAAGTCAAATTTTCTCCATATTGTTTCATAACATACATTGTTGTAAACGGTCATTAGGTTATTATGAGTATTGTTTTTCATTGTTGTTGTTGTTGTTAATTTGTTGTTGTTGTTGTTGTTGTGAAGTCACCAATACTACTTGAAATATCGTGTTGTTGAAAAGGATAGGACTTAGGCGGGAATTACGTTACTAGCCAATATCACTTTTATTTATTAAATGCTGTTTTATCTTATTAATTGAGGGTGATATTCGCCTCCTGACGATCGTGGACCCAAGCCACACTGGTGTTGACCTGAAGGAACTCAATAAGTACCTACTTATGGCGATATTCAATTGTAAGTCATGTTCTTTTTTAATTGTTGACTTTTTGCTGCCCTTTTTGCTTGATTAGACTAGAGCAAAAGTTAAATAGAGGAACTGTTCATAATCCCCACTGATACAGCTTAGAAAGGAGGAGGAAGGGTTGGAATTTATTTAATTGCTGTATCCGCGTCTTGAGCCAACTTTATATGTATGTTATGTGTATATTAAATATACTTGTCTCCTCAGCCCAGGGAGGCATGGGAGGAATGAATACTGTTCGAATGAGAGAAAAACTTGACCGGAACCTGAGACTGACTGTAGATTGGAACAGGCCAGATTTAGCTGCCTCGAAAATTATAAAGAAGCTGGAAGTATCACAATATAAGGTATGTGTCTCTAAGCTGGAAGTATCACAGTATAAGGTATGTGTCTCTCAGCTGGAAGTATCACAATATAAGGTATGTGTCTCTAAGCTGGAAGTATCACAGTATAAGGTATGTGTCTCTCAGCTGGAAGTATCACAGTATAAGGTATGTGTCTCTAAGCTGGAAGTATCACAGTATAAGGTATGTGTATCTAAGCTGGAAGTATCACAATATAAGGTATGTTTCTCTAAGCTGGAAGTATCACAGTATAAGGTATGTGTCTCTAAGCTGGGAGTATCACAGTATAACGTATGTGTCTCTCAGCTGGAAGTATCACAGTGTAAGGTATGTGTCTCTAAGCTGGAAGTATCACAGTATAAGGTATGTGTCTCTAAGCTGGAAGTATCACAGTATAAGGTATGTGTCTCTAAGCTGGAAGTATCACAGTATAAGGTATGTGTCTCTAAGCTGGAAGTATCACAGTATAAGGTATGTGTCTCTAAGCTGGAAGTATCACAGTATAAGGTATGTGTCTCTAAGCTGGAAGTATCACAGTATAAGGTATGTGTCTCTAAGCTGGAAGTATCACAGTATAAGGTATGTGTCTCTAAGCTGGAAGTATCACAGTATAAGGTATGTGTCTCTAAGCTGGAAGTATCACAGTATAAGGTATGTGTCTCTAAGCTGGAAGTATCACAGTATAAGGTATGTGTCTCTAAGCTGGAAGTATCACAGTATAAGGTATGTGTCTCTAAGCTGGAAGTATCACAGTATAAGGTATGTGTCTCTAAGCTGGAAGTATCACAGTATAAGGTATGTGTCTCTAAGCTGGAAGTATCACAGTATAAGGTATGTGTCTCTAAGCTGGAAGTATCACAGTATAAGGTATGTGTCTCTAAGCTGGAAGTATCACAGTATAAGGTATGTGTCTCTAAGCTGGAAGTATCACAGTATAAGGTATGTGTCTCTAAGCTGGGAGTATCACAGTATAAGGTATGTGTCTCTAAGCTGGGAGTATCACAGTAAAAGGTATGTGTCTCTAAGCTGGGAGTATCACAGTATAAGGTATGTGTCTCTAAACTGGGAGTATCACAGTATAGGGGATGTGTCTCTAAGCTGGGAGTATCACAGTATAAGGGATGTTTCTCTAAGCTGGGANCTCTAAGCTGGAAGTATCACAGTATAAGGTGTGTGTCTCTAAGCTGGAAGTATCACAGTATAAGGTATGTGTCTCTAAGCTGGAAGTATCACAGTATAAGGTGTGTGTCTCTAAGCTGGAAGTATCACAGTATAAGGTATGTGTCTCTAAGCTGGAAGTATCACAGTATAAGGTGTGTGTCTCTAAGCTGGAAGTATCACAGTATAAGGTATGTGTCTCTAAGCTGGAAGTATCACAGTATAAGGTGTGTGTCTCTAAGCTGGAAGTATCACAGTATAAGGTATGTGTCTCTAAGCTGGAAGTATCACAGTATAAGGTGTGTGTCTCTAAGCTGGAAGTATCACAGTATAAGGTATGTGTCTCTAAGCTGGAAGTATCACAGTATAAGGTGTGTGTCTCTAAGCTGGAAGTATCACAGTATAAGGTATGTGTCTCTAAGCTGGAAGTATCACAGTATAAGGTGTGTGTCTCTAAGCTGGAAGTATCACAGTATAAGGTATGTGTCTCTAAGCTGGAAGTATCACAGTATAAGGTATGTGTCTCTAAGCTGGAAGTATCACAGTATAAGGTATGTGTCTCTAAGCTGGAAGTATCACAGTATAAGGTATGTGTCTCTAAGCTGGAAGTATCACAGTATAAGGTATGTGTCTCTAAGCTGAAAGTATCACAGTATAAGGAATGTGTCTCTAAGCTGGGAGTATCACAGAATAAGGAATGTGTCTCTAAGCTGGGAGTATCACAGAATAAGGGATGTGTCTCTAAGCTGGGAGTATCACAGTATAAGGTATGAGGTATGTGTCTCTAAGCTGGGAGTATCACAGTATAAGGTATGTGTCTCTAAGCTGGGAGTATCACAGTATACATTATGTGTCTCTAAGCTGGGAGTATCACAGTATAAGGTGTCTCTAAGCTGGGAGTATCACAGTATAAGGTATGTGTCTCTAAGCTGGGAGTATCACAGAATAAGGTATGCGCCTCTAAGCTGGGAGTATCACAGTATAAGGTATGTGCCTCTAAGCTGGGAGCATCACAGTATAAGGTATGTGCCTCTAAGCTGGAAGTATCACAATATCAGGTATGTGTCTCTAACCTGGGAGCATCACAATATGAGGTATGTGTCTCTAAGCTGGAAGTATCACAATATGAGGTATGTGTCTCTAAGCTGGGAGTATCACAATATAAGGTATGTGTCTCTAAGCTGGAAGTATCACAATATAAGGTATGTGTCTCTATCCATTTGCCTGAATCAGTTACACAATAGTTTCTCTTATGCTGTTTGGCTTGCGACACCCGGCCGGGCAACCATACATGTATAAAATCAGAGTGTGATCCATTTGCCCACGCTAGGCCCTTCTATGCTCAACATTTATGTTTTGTCGGATGGAGACTTCGTGAGAAAAGGAAACAGTATCATGTTTTTATCGTGTTTCCAGGTCAAAGAGGAGTTGTTCTTGGAAGCCCTTCTGATGCCTGATCGCGAGAAGTTTGTAGAGCTTTTTCTGGACATGGGCATTGCCCTTCATCGTTTCCTGAGTCTGCAACGTTTACTGTTCCTATACGAAAACAGCCTGGACAACGAATTCTTCGCCAGAATCTGTCTGGAGAAAGTCCTTTACAAGAGAACAGTAAGATTTATAATGTATTTCGTCGTTTGGATGCACTAACCCGATAATAGCCAACATCCAAAGTTTACAACATTTGCAAAACATTATCTAATTTTCGTAGATTTGCACTTTGCAAAAGGACTTTTTAGAAGTAAAATTCTACTGGTGAATGTGCTGTAATGTACAAATGAGTTCAGTCACTTGAGGTAGAATTACGGTTTAAAAAAAAAAAGATATCGGTTGTTGTCATTGCCATTGGTCGTGATAAAAGTTCGTTACTGGCTCATGTCTAGAGAGAGAATATTAACTTTCTCATTAGTGACATTTTGTGAGGTGCCTGTACAAGAGTGTGCAGTATTCTCTTGATAACTTACGAAATATTTCGCAGTCGCCTCTTGTGTACCACATAACTATTTAAAACTAAAAGGCTGAAGTTTTGACCATGTTATTAGTAAACTGAAAAGTGTAAACCGCCATTTCGTGGCGACTTTTGTCAGGGTACTGCACCCAGGCAACAATTTATGGTCATGGAATTGTGGCCGTATACATGTCTCTTAAGTTAATTAACACACAGTGGTAACCACGGAAAACTCCCAAATAATCATACGTGTTCACTGAAATTAACGCAGTACTTTAATTAACATATGGTTTATGCGTACTGCCACTGGTGTTGAAAAGGAAGAGAACTGGATGGTTTCACTCGGAATTTCTGACTAATATCTCGGTTTATAGGAAAAGGGAGGGGGGAATGTATTACATCGCTGGAAAATACTGCAAAATCGTAATGGAAAGTACCCGTGTGAAATATTCAAGGAATATTATATGCCTATTTCTTCATGTTCCAGGCGATATAAAACTGTGCTGCAAATGCTGTAATATTCACATCGGTATAGTATACTGTACATAAAAAAAAATCGCTTTAGGCTACTGTAATTTCCCTGATTCTAATCGCTATAGCAATCCGGATGGCTCTCATAGTACAAAGCTGAAAGACGTAGAAAGTCGAACCCGTTCTCTTATGAGCGAAACGTCGCAGGTGTATCATTTCTTCTCCAGCCAACCCTGGGTAAAAATTTTCTGGAAGGAATGAACTGCCAGCTGAACAAGCTGCTAGTGGCCGTGACGGGACTGCAGAGACAGATCAACCCAAACCAGCTGTCTGTTGCACATCTTTCAATGAGGCTTGAGGAAAAACAGACAGCCGAGCGAAAAGTAGGTCATTATGGAGACAGACAACGTATCTCAGCCACTCAGGGAAGCACACTAAGACCTAATCACATTTTCGTCCTCTCAACATTATTATGATATCAGCAAAAAAAAAAAATGTGAAAAATATGCTCCCGATTCAAGTTTTGTTGCTATTTTTTTGGGGTTTTTTTTTGCACATCAATGACGTAACGATAATTATCTAGTGCAGACATGCCTTCTGAGATTCAGTTTTACGACTGAAGAAATAAAGGTTCACTTTCTTCCAGAATGCACCGGCTTGCATAGCTATAACCACGATATACATATTTGTTATACTAGTTTTCAACCTATTGGAAGTGTGGTTTTAGAGCCAACAATTTGATTGCATGACTGGCTGTTCTTGTATGCAGGTAAATGTGTGCTATCTCAAGCTCGTGAATGTAAGAGTTTGGAACTCTGAAATCAGAAATTTCCATGCATCCCAGTGGAGATGCAATTAAGCGAGTCAACTGTCCTCGTTGCAGGCATTGTTGGCACTGATCTACTGGGCTGCACTGACCAACAGAAAGGAACTGGCCAAGGTACTATGGAAGAGAACCACGGAGCCAATTGCTGTGGCCCTTTGTATCTCCAATCTGTACTACCGGCTGTCCAAGAACTGGATCACGGATGTTGATCTCCAGAAGAGAACCAAACAGGCTGCAGTGTAAGCAAAAGTACAAAAACACTTCACGAGTCCATACGTTTGGGTCTGTGAGATGTTGATACTGGTTGTTTTGTTTCTTTTAGGCCCAGGAATTTGAGCTGTTGAGGTCTTACTGTATGTCCAAGACAGGGACTTCGTCCTTGGTGGCGTATAAAAACAATGGGGAGGGGGGGGTGCCTTTAGCGGAGGTACACGACCGGGTTAACATCTTTAGGCTACATGAAATGAAGCTACAAGAGCCAGCAAACGTTCGCAAAAAAAAAAGGGTGGGGGGAGCTATGTCTACACCAAAATTTGTAGATAAGAATCTGTAAGAGTACAATAACGTATCTGTGGTCATAAAACTCAGACTCCAACTTTAGCTGTTGGACATCCCTGATCCTGAAGGTATTGTTATGAAACCATGCCTAATCCAAGCTGAACTCTCTGAAATATGATCTACAGTCATCCACTGAACAAGATGGAATTAGAGATTATGTTTTTGTAGTCAGTATGGACCACACAATAAAGCTTAAGGTCACAGACCTGTAATGGGATTGGACCCTTTTTTCCTCTATGGGCTATTTTAACATTTTGAGCTGCCCTCTGAACCCAAAGCTTTAGCTTTCACCCAGACCCATAACAGATTGAAGCTCATTATGTGGCCCACATTTTCAGACTGACCCAACCCTAGCAAGCCCATTGAAATTTTGAGCTTGGCTGCTATTTGTAAACAGAGCCTACTTTTCTCATTGGTCAACGCCAAACCCCTCCTCTTCCGCCTGAGCACACCCTTGACCTGGCAGTTCCAGCCCAGGGCTAAATAGTGCTTGGCAAAATAAAATAAAATGGACACAGTTTCCCATGAGATCAAATTTTGCCCCCCCCCCCCCCCCCCCCNCCCCCGAGCCCTTATCACTGGAAGCAGGGCATGCCAAAAGAGGAAAACGGGGAGATGAAATATAACCCCTAAGTAGTAGGACCCAATAGTGAAAGTAGAATTACAGGCCTGTAACCTTAACGCCTACACCAAACCAGAATCAGGTTCCTGATACTCACAGTTCCAGCCCATTCTGGTATGTGGACATCCCTTGGCCATATTCCCTAGCGCTGATATCTAGCATGAAATCAGATTTAAAAAAAAAATAAACGTTCGCCTAGTGTGTACATCTTGTTTCCAGTCCCAACAGAAAATAAATCCATGGAAAATATTCCTGTGTTATAGAAGCTAAGGAAGTCTTTTCGCCTATGTCCACTCTGTCGTATTGCTGTTCGGTTCCTGATTCTAGATGGAATTGAAAGTAAGAATGAGTTTTAGGGAGATAATCATGAAAATGGTTAGTCGTGTGGCTCCTTTGCAATCGTTTCCGCTTGTCACAAAAGTGAACATTTCTGGCACAGGAGGAAATACTTTGATACCATCGGATCATGTTAGTGAATTCCGTAACAATAATTATAACATGGCCGTTTAAAGATTTGGTAACTTGTCAGCCAAGACATCGTGAATTTTAGTTTTGTATTTGTTTTGTGTTTTGCTGAAAGCTGGTGTTTATTTGTCTTTTCGTACCCATGTCGTTATTTTTGGTTGTTTTTTTTAATATTTTTTTTTTNGGGGGGGGGGGGGGGTTCTTTTATTTGTCTTTTTTGCAAACGCGAGGGAGGGAGGATTGTATACAAAATAAATAGTAAAGAGCTTAGATTGTAAAAGATGGTACACACTTCCATTTCATCTTCCTCTATGGTGCACTCTGCTCAGGGCGTAGGCGTAGCGTAGTATTCTGGATATCCTCTCCAAAAGTGTATCTATTCATAGATTTTTGTCACACGTTCGTGATCGCCAAGGTCATATAACTGTTCGATGTCTATTTATTTTCTGCTGGCTTTCGGGTCCTCCTCTTTCTCGTGTTTCAAACACCGTGCTGCTTTCAGGAATGGTTCTTTTTGCGAGATTTTCTCTGGAAGATTTTCTTTTTTTTTTTATGTGACAGAAATAGTTTAGGCTCCTCCATTTCATTTTGTTCAGCGGCACGTCCTCATTGAAATGACAAAATTTAAGTAAAAAGCTCAGCATTCATGTGGTGTCCAGCTGGTCATAGTATCTTGTCATCACCGTTACATAATGACAACAGAAAAAGTTAAAATAGGGACACGACCTTTTATTGCTGAATTTGTGTGTGTGTGTGTGTGTGTGTGTGCGCGTGTGTGCTTTTCAAATTAGGTGCTTGTGTAGTGTATATGTGTACGTGTGTTTGTATGTGTCTGTGTATGTGCCCGTATGTTTCTGGTTGCGAAATTTCAATCTCTTCTATTGTCCAGTGAATTTGGTGCCCTAGCCATTGAGGTGATGGACCTGGTGTTCAATGACTCCAGCATCATGGCCTACCATTCTTTGATCACGCCCATCAGCGACTTCAACAACCTCAACGTGGTGGATCTGGCCCTCATTGGCAACAACAAGTTCTTCATTGCCCATCCGTGCTGCCAGAGCTCCATGCGAGAGCGATGGATGGGCAAAATGAAAATCAGGTCGTTCGGAATACCATCGTTCAGCGTTCCTGAATTTGTGAAGGTAATTGAAGAAGACAAACAATGGCTCCTACAAAGTAGTGGAGAGATTTCATAAATAAACCCAATTTGGATTTTAATATGTAGAATAAATTCTACTCAATAACGTAATGTTAGAACCGGACAGGCACACTCATACATCAGTAATAATGCTGAAACGCCGTATTTGCAAAACTAAAAGTAACAAAAACATGTGATTGTGCATGGGTGTATGTTTGTATGTCTTGCAGTACTGTGTGTGATTGGACGCATTATGTTTCATCTTGCTATGATACACTGTGTGTTTGATGTAAGTAAATTTCATGTCTATTAATTAGTAAACATTGTAATTGTCGTGGTGACTGTCATTAACAAGTCTGTGCCTGACACAGCATGCTGTATTCACTTATTACATTTTTATGATCGAATCTCACTTAAGAAGTGAAAATCACAGAAAAGACTCCCTTCCCGATTTCCTGCTTATCCATCTGCCATAATAAATGTTCTTAATAATAAAGTCGATTGCACTCAATTCTATCCATTTAATTCCAACTTCTGTTTTACAGCAAGTTTTTTTTTTTCACACATCGGAATGCTGTGTATTTCCTTTCACATTTGCAAATTTTCCTTGCTACCCGGTAGAAGCCACTGTACGGTAATATGCCTATAATTATCAAGCTCTTAGTCCGCTCAACCTGCAGCTCAGAGATATGCATGTAAAGAGGAAAAAGAAAGCGTCCCAGTTAATAGTGATTAAGATGAATCTACAAAACAGAGAAGGTTTGACTTAGGTACACATTCACTTCACTTTCGTTTCCTGCAGATCTACCTCTGCCTTTTTCTGGTGTTCCCCATCTACTTTTGGCTCACCTTCGATACTAGAAAACAGAGACCAGTCTTTGATGGTAAGGCAATCAGTATATCAAACATTCAGACACCCATGCTTGCCTTGCCTTGCCTTGCCTTGCCTTGCCTTGCCTTGCCTTGCCTTGCCTTGCCTTGCCTTTCCTGGCCTTGCCTTGCTTTGCCTTACCTTGCCTTGCCTTGCCTTGCCTTGCCTTGCCTTACCTTGCCTTGCCTGGCCTTGCCTTGCCTTGTCTTGCCTTGCCTTACCTTGCCTTGCCTCTCACAGTCTTGCTTGCCTTATCTTTGAATATTGTCACTGTGCGTGTGCTCTTGACACTCATGTTAGATACAATAAATATCGGACTTATACAACGACCAGCCCACTAGCAAAAATACTGAATGGAAATGGGATAATTGTTGTTGTTGTTGTTGTTGTTGTTGTTGTTGTTGTTGTTGTTAATGTTATTGTGTTGCTGGTTGGGATACTGTTCCGAATTCTACATGCACAGAGGTGCATACCTAAAATATCTATCATTTTACAAAATCAAGAAAGGATGCATAATTGTGAGTCTTCCTTGTTCACATTAGAGCCCATTATTGAAAGATACTGTAAAACCAAAATATACATGTTTTTGTAATGTAGTCTCACGAACTAAATAACTAATACAAACTACAAGAGCCATAGACTCAGGAGCATAATTCTGACTCTTTCTGAAAATGGAAATGTGATATTCTTTCAGGAGATGATCTTAGAGGTAGCAGAGAAGATGTAAACAACTCCTCATCGGTGCGTCAAACTATATGAGTTGTGTACTGTAAGCTATTTCAGTTTGTTCTAACTGTGCGTTGCAACCTCCCAATGTTAGAGCAGTCTCTGGGAGTTTGTGCCGGCTGGCTGGCTTGCTGCCTGATTGGTTGCTTGCTTGGTTGGCTGGCTGGCTGGCTGGCTTGCTGCCTGACTGGTTGGTTGCTTGCTTGGTTGGTTGGCTGGCTGGCTGGCTGGCTGGCTGATTGGTTGGTTGGTTGCTTGGTTGGCTGGCTGGCTGGCTGGCTTGCTGCCTGACTGGTTGGTTGCTTGGTTGGCTGGCTGGCTGGCTGGCTGATTGGTTGGTTGATTAGTTGCTTTTTTTTGCTTGGTTGGTTTCTTGGTTGGTTTCTTGATTGCTCGGTTGCTTGATTGCTTGAGTGCTTGTTTGGTTTGTTGGTTGGTTGGTTGGTTGGTTGCTTGCTTGCTTGCTTAGTTGGTTGGTTGGTTAGTTGGTTGGATAGTTGGTTGGTTGGTTGGTTCGTTCGTTCGTTGGTTAGTTAGTTGGTTGGTTGGTTGGTTGGTTGGATAGTTGGTTGGTTGGTTGGTTGGATAGTTGGTTGGTTGTCCATTCCGCATACACACAAACACATACTTTCGTGAGCTCTTGAGATTCAGTTTCGCCTAGAAGGAAGTTAGCGCTGTACTAAATGCTGTTCTAGTTAAGTTAGCGCTGCACTAAATGCTGTTCTAGTTAAGTTAGCGCTGTACTAAATGCTGTTCTAGTTACTAACATGCTGCTTGGTTGAACAAAGAGAATTTTCTATACCCACACATAGAATAATTTTTTTTAAAAAATCATAAGGATCAGGCCATCTATCTGGAAGAAAGATAATAAGGTCGTTATGAAAACGAAAAAAATGTTTAGTGTGTGTCATATTTCATCATAATTAGTTTCACAATTGCAAGTGAAGCGGCAACAACGGTTTCTCAATATTTAATGCTACAAATTAAAGAAAAAAAAACACAAAAAAACAAAAGAGGAATAGCTTCGTTCAACATTTTGCACCGATATGACCGATATGATAATAATGCTTATGAATGTGCATTACTGGTCTATATTTTTAAAATATCTCCTACCTGTTTAAGAATTGCAATTATCACTTAACACTCTCTTTCATATAGATAATAGCTTTTAAAAATCTTCACCAGTCGGTTTCAGGGGCTACTGATTCTTCCCCAAGGAAGCAGAGCTATACACATCACTGGGTGGACCCATATGCCACGCCGCCCCTGTGGCGCAAGATTTACTATCTCTGGACTGCGCCTGTCGCAAAGTTTTGGCTTAACCAGGTTCCGTGTCTGTGTGAAGAATAAAATGTGTATATATCGTCACCGTCTCCTAACACTGTCGTAACTGATTTTTGGTAGATTTGCATTTACGACAATATTAGGGGACGGTGACGATATATAGAATAGCGTATCTCTCAGGCATTTAAGATTTGAATAATATCTATCCCATTGAGCCTCCATTTCGTGTCAGATATTCAAATGTTTTCCCCGTAGAAATATTCTCTGTGGACGGCGGGCACTTATGAAATCAGAAAGCGAAAAGTTCAGATAAGATTCTGAATTTAAATATGTTTGGCACATTATTTTACTCCAAATACCTTAGCGGGTGGGCGATACTTCAATCTCTCTTGCATCTGGCTGTTCAAAAATTCCTAGATGTTTCATGACACAAATTGTTCTCTTTTTTTTTCCTGCGCCTTTGTTGCATCATATAAACTTTTAGCATCAAAATATGGAAGTCGATGCTACGCCCCTAACCAGTCTGCGAAATTTTGTTTCCGTGTTTGATGGGAGCCACTTAATTCCTCTAATTCCATTAGAAAAGGGGTCACGTAAGGTAATACACTTAGGGGCTGTGGTAGAACTTTTATCTGACAGAGGAACTATTAATAGAAATAATACGGCTGAGCTTACTTACATAGCGATCCTGAGCAATGGAACATTTCTCTTTACTTGTTGTTGACTCTATAATAATCACTTTCGTTTTTTGTTTGTAGCTAACCTGGTTTTGACTGCTTAATAAAATGTTGTTTTTTTTGTTCGGACAGGACAGTTATTCCCTTTTGCCCACATAAATTTTATATCTAATTTGGCTTGACTGTATTATAACAACTTTTTATATTTTTTTTCTGTTTTTACATGACAGTTGTTCCTTGTTGCCTACCTGATCTTATATGCCGTGGCTCTGCTGTTCCCGTACTGTGGCAACTATTACATCAACTCCTTACTCTTCCAATGGACAGTGATCATGTTTGTTGAGAAAGTACTCACACTAATCAAAAAGAAATTGGTAAGTAGGACTTGTGTTTCCTCTAGCAACCCCTCCATTTCAACAGCTGACTGCGCGGCAACGCGTCTATTTGCCAACTGATATTATTATATTTCTTCAGATTGGCTGTTGTGGGGTCAGCCCAGTTATGAATTGTATCTATCAAACAAGTACGAAAAGTACATCTGAGCATTCCAGCACTGCGTGTATATCAAGCAAAGGAGCAAAAACCTCTGGGATGTTTGCTGCCACCACATCAGCTACAAGAAGCCAATTATGGGCTTGAGAGATACAAAGGGAATCGTCTACTTGCAAATAAGCTTAACATTTAATATACGTCATGCTCGTTCCAAATTTATTGAGCTCACTTTTTTTGTGGGTTTCAGAAATTTAAGCGCCCAGGTAGATGTGATTTAACATTTAAATTTGGGAATAACCTAAATTTTAATTAAAAAAACGTAAATGGATTTTTTGTTTTAAAAAACAACGTAAACAATGAATGGAAAATCCTATAATATAAACAACTGGTATTATCCAAAGCATAAAAAAAATAAATTCAGATTTAGCTGTATATAGAGCAAACATGAACACGTTAGAGAATTTCAGTTTAAACTACAAGTACTGCTGGCGGAATGGTGAGAGCAGTGAAGAGAAAAATGTTAGAGGAACTTTATGATATTATCATGGCATCATACACTCCATTCAAATATCTCACTCCAGTTGTCATACTCACATGTTAAGAGGAAACCGAAGAGAGAAAGAGAGAGAAAGAGAAGAAGCTGGGAAAGGGGGAAAAGTGTGCATAAGGAGAAAATAACTCTTACTAAACTGGAGCACTATTATCTCTAGATCACTTGTGAATCCAATCATTTTTTCGTTCAGTCCAGGGCGCATTCGGGCAAGTGATTTTTAGTGTAAAGCTACACAAACCAACCCTTGTGATGAGACTAGCTTTATAGTCGGCAGGTAAATCACAATATACTCGGCATACTGAAATAACTCTCTAATTCAACTCCACAATCACTGTGACAAGCTAATTTAACATCCAAGATGTCTTTGGTCCCTAACTGTCACATTTCCTAGTGGAAGAAAATTTACTGCAACTAGGTCACTGTGATTTTATTACAGATTAGGGCTAAAGTCTCATTATTTTGTGGCATACAAACATCAGTTTCTAGGTGTAGTAAATTTTACTTTGCCACTTTACACTGTCACTGTGTACTCTTTATAATCAATATAAATGCATAATTATCATTAAACATGTTCCCTATAGCGACAGCAATAAAGAAATCCCGTCTAACAACTCTTCTTGCATGGTTTCATTTCGTATGTGAATTCAACTGAACAAAATCATAATACATTAAGCTTACCTATTAACAGTTTTAAAATATTGACAGTAATACAGTACTATAGGCCCAGCATTTAAGAGTATACCGGCCTTTACAGACTAGAGCCGAATTCTGATTTGACGCTTAAAAAAGGTGTGCTCGCATTTTTGGGTAGGAATGTTCCAGCAATGTACCGGTACCTTCATTATTTTGGGGCGCTGATCGCGAATCCACTGTATACCAAGCTCGATTTTGCATTTTAAGGGGTCAAAATGACCATTGAAGTGACCAATACTGACTATTTGCAAACGACTCAAATTTTTTCCATAAAATAAAGACTTTGTTTAACTAAGAATTCTTCAAAGCTTTATGAATGCTGATTCTGAATATGTCAATTTCGATGTGATATGTTGCGTTTTAATGGTCAAAATGACCACTTAAGTGACCACTTGTAGGGAAATACACATATATTTTCACTAAATACGAAGAAGAAACATCTGCTGGTGTTAGAAGGAGCCAAGCAAGCAATACCAATAGTCCTCTCACTCTGGTGCGACTGCATATCTAGCATACTTGTGTGTATGGATGGTCAAATGACCATTAAATGACCAGCACTTGATATCCATACTATTATTTGATCAGCGACCTGTTCATAAACTGTTTATATATGTGGAAAACGTCAGAGCATGGAAGTTAATTATATTTATGTCTTCAATACAAAAAGCCTCCCAGGTACGTGGAGGTGTAGATCTAATTACCACCGCACCTGGGAACTGAACATTTGTTAACGAATGGATTCACTTTAAAAGCTGCAACCTGCGAATATAGGAGATTCAACGAAAAGAGCTAAAAAACAAAGATCATTTTAAATTCTATTTAGAAACTCAAAATGCTGTGACTAGTGTGCCGCATTACTAAGCGGAATGGATGATTTTTATATGAAAATTACGATTTTCTCAAACTATTTATAGGGTTGATACCAGGCTACTTCAAACAAATATATCTCGGGTCAGAATAATGCACGGACAAAACTGCGTTCATATAATGAAAGTACACACAATATGCGTCCGTTGCATACCTACAACTTGAATTTGTCAAAAAGCGACGTACGTCTCATTTTGACACACTGGAAGACTTTGTTTTCCTCCAGTTATTATGACTGTCATCATATGTACAATAATATTCATTATTATATTACATTCTGTCCACAGAAATACCCGACCCTTGAACTGTTCTGGTATGTACTGGACATTTTCATGGAATTCTGTCTCATCGTGGTCTTGTTCATTCATGTGGCAGCTGAGGTCAACTGGGCACCGTCCTTCCTTCTCTCCATAAACTTCATGACCCACAAGTTCCTACTGTCCATAGGCATGCTTTTCACCTACTATCGTGCTCTCCGATACATCCTGCCTGTTAGCAGGGATATGGGGCCGATGCTTGTCAACATTACCGAGTTGGTGAGTTGGTCACATGGCAATGGCCGCCATAGCATAGCATAGCATAGCATAGCATAGCATAGCATAGCATAGCATAGCATAGCATAGCATAGCATAGCATACCATACCATACCATACCATACCATACCATACCATACCATACCACAGAGGCGAAGGGTCCATATAATCAAATAATCACTGATTACCAGCCAAAAATGGCGTTGGTCGACCTCGGCCTTCGTGGCAAGTTACCAAGAGCATCACCGAATCCTATTATTTGCTCTTTGTCAGGCCTATTCTTACTTTCTTACTTTGACCCACTTTCAGAACCTGATACCCCTCAAATTTTCTCTGCTCTATTCACTGATTATAAGGATAAAGAAGAACCTGGACACCCCTACAGCCAAATATGGAGTGGCCTCATAAAAAAATTCAACGAAAGCAAGGAGATTTCACCGGCCGGTTAAGGAGTGCCACTAATCAAGGTCTCCGCTTGATTTGTTGTGGAGCTTTCACCTATTGCGGTTTAATGTGATGCGGAACAAAAATAGCACACTGGTAAAACGAGACACTATTTCATAGCAGTTAGTGAAATTCATTATTATCAAGGGCCTCTTTATTCGACAATAATTAAAATAGTTGCTGACAAGTGACATGCCTTCAGTCAAAAGTTTATGACCACTTTTATTTTTCGCTCACTTTAGAAAATGAATCCACACTTCCAGAAAGCCACATGAACAGTCTCGCCGCACACATACCTCCATTCACAAGCCCATTGCTGGTGTTGCCAGGTTGCCTATTTTATAATTTATAGTGCAATGTAGCTGGTTCCCAAAATCTTTGGTTGAGGAAACAGGGGAGAGCACCTTGGGGTAGATTTATGTTTTTTATGAAGGGAGGTTTCTGGCCTTATGAAACATACAAACAAACTGATTAAATAAAGATAAATTCTTCTTGGGATATAACATGAATGACAAAACGGCCTCGAAAAGTAATTCAGTTGGCCTCCTGTTCTCAAAACTGGCAAGTTTTGACGATGGCATCACCCACATAGGCCTACCCATTTGCAAAAAGGTGGGCTCGGCTTCATGGTGTAGACTGGGCCTGAAAATTACGTTTTCAATAAAATAAGTTTCTTCTTGTTTTAGTCCTGGATATTTGGCTAGAGGTGGAAATGGGTTAGGGAGAGGGGTCGCCGAGCATAGAGTTGTTTGTCCAAAGATGGTGGCCAGTCTGCTACCCAAGCAACCAGAGGTCATTCTTTTTAAAGATTGACAGATTGTCACTCCCCTATGGTCTGGATGTGTTCTTCCTACAAGGTCGTGTTCCAAATGTTTAGTTTGTTAGCCGGGCCTAGGCCCGCTAGGCCTAGCCTAACTTTACTGCGCATGTCCTTGTTCTCGATCTAGAGAAGATAAACGAATTAGGCTGTTACCTATTATCTGCCATGCCGATGGTGTCCACAATACTCACTCTTGCTGTGACCTTAACACTGACGAGTGTCGAATGTGAGCGCACATTTAGCGTTTTGCGTCGTGTGAGGAATTACACACGCTCTACTATGGGACAGGACAGACTAAAGCATCTAATGTTCTTGTCAGTGGAAAGTGGTGTAGTGAAGCAACAAGACGTTTCAGACATTATAGACAGATTTGCCAGCAAGAAAGAGAGGAGGATTAATCTGATTTACAAGCACTGAAAATGGTGAGTCAGGTTTTCTTTGATACCTTTAGTTCAGCCGTCGCACTCGCCCAAAGAAAAAAACAACAACGCATATGCAGCTAAAGCTCTTCACTTTGCTCAAGCGCAGTTTGCGAACAGCCACGCTTTGGCAAACGCAAACCTGTACAATCTGCAAACTAAATGCTGCAAAAGTTGAAGTCAGTGCAAAGACTGAACCATTCTTGTACGTCTATAGTTCTCTGCTCTTTAGAC
>JAWQUT010000018.1:3732144-3744812 GCA_033807755.1 Ellobium chinense | reverse complement strand
CATACCATACCATACCATACCATACCATACCATACCATCCCCTATCCTACCGTGCCGTACGGTGCGTAACAGTGAGAGATGTAGTACACCCAAGTTTTATTCTGGGGAAAATGTTCATTAGACTCTAAACCATAAGTGATGTGAGCAACGCGTTTGATCAAGACTGAGACCATATTATATGGATGTCTGCTGAGCTCTGGGGATTCCAGACATTGTGCCCTGTTAACAACATGTTTATTGAAATATCCAGCTGTTTTAGTTATAATTGTTTTTTGTATTCTATTGTCAGAAATTTCATATTTATGTCACGCACCAATAGAAATATGGACATTGTTTGCCCTGTCAGCCATTTTTAATTGCTCTTTTTCAATGTGCCTTTGCGCACCCGTTCTCCTATTGACAGACACGAAGAGACTTGTTTAACTGGCTGCGTCTGTGGGGCATGTGCCTGCTGTCCGGTGCTCTAGCCATTCACTTCGTCATCTACCCCGCCCAAACTTTCACTCCGGCCATCTTGTGGAAGGCGATCATGAGAGCCCTGCTGGGACTCTTCCTCACTGAGGTGGAAGACCTTGATGGTGGGTAGCCCATGGTGTGGTGTATTTGGTGAAGACCTTGATGGTGGGTAGCCCGTGTTGTGATCTATTTTGGTGAAGACCTTGATGGTGGGTAGCCCATGCTGTGGTGTATTTGGTGAAGACCTTGATGGTGGCTAGTCCATGGTGTGGTGTATTTGGTGAAGACCTTGATGATGGATAGCCCATGTTATGATGTATTTTGGTGAAGACCTTGATGGTGGGTAGCCCATGCTATGATGTATTTGGTGAAGACCTTGATGGTGGGTAGCCCATGCTGTGGTGTATTTGGTGAAGACCTTGATGATGGATAGCCCAGGTTGTGATGTATTTTGGTGAAGACCTTGATGGTGGGTAGCCCATGCTATGATGTATTTGGTGAAGACCTTGATGGTGGGTAGCCCATGCTGTGATGTATTTTGGTGTAATAGTAGGACCTCACCAGTTTGAATCTCATGTACTTGGGATGTCTTTGTTTTACCCGTTCCACTGCTCCGGGGATAGTTTTACCACTTCCGGTGGTGCGGGGAGCGAATCTGATAATTATAGTACACTTGTAACATGGACAGGTAAAAATAGCAGCGGTGGCATCACTAACTTATAACCGTCAAGCAGTATATAGAGTTTAGTTTGCTAGCGCCATCAATTCCACAGCAAAAAAAAAATTAATGATAGAATTTGACACTGTCGATGTCAATGTGTCATACTGAAAGGACATGTTATGTTCTATATTGGTTTTAAAGTTTCCAGTCGTATTTTTTTTTCTAACCATAGCAGATAGATATTTGAAATATGATAGCAATGGTAAACAGTATCCATTGTCTAATGTGTGCCAGATTTGAACGGTATTAGGTTTAACTCGTTGAGGTGAATAAATATTGCAACTAAGTAAATATTCTATGGCTTACCCGATATGCAGTTGTTTTGGTTTTTTGTTGTTGTTTTTTTTTTCTGTTTGGGCTCTGTCCTGCCTTCTCCTTCTTCTCTTCTGTCATGTTGACTGCGGGCAGCCATGATAACAAAAACGAAGACGGCGATAAAAATGATGATTCTGAGCAAGGAAAATGCAGAACAATGACAAAATAAATCAGTAGAGGTAGAAAGAAAGATCTGAAGCCTGGACTAGTAGGGAGGTGGCTAGAAGGGAAGGCCAAGATGTTAAAGTTGTCGACAGAAAGAAAAAGATCCAGTTGCGACGGTTAGAGTACGTAAAAGTTTGTGCACTAACAACAAGTTCTCTTACCATCGTAAACATTACATTACTTCTGCATATCGAGCGCTACTAAGAGTGCAATCGGCACCGATGCACTGATGTAATTCTTACGCTGGTAAAAGATCCCATCGTTAATGCGCACGCTCTCAACTGTTAAAATGTATGGTTTTACAGGCGATTCCAGCTGCACAGCCTTGTACAACATTCCAGAAATCGGATATACTTGCAACGGTACGTTCAACTTGAAGTAACATTTGAATGTTTGAGGCACTTGTAGGCATGTTTGCATGATCACAATAATATTAGGGCATTTCTAAAGTATCAGGAATTGCTTTCTGGACACTTTGTTGAATACCATTTCTGTTGTACTCGATAGCAAAGACAAGAAAGGAAAAGTGTAACTGGTCCAGATCTGTGACTTCAGGAAAAAAGACAGAAAAATAAAATGGAAGTAAGAAAGAAAGTCAGAAATAAATAAATTAATAAATAAATAAATAAAAAAATAAAGAAAGAAAGAAAGAAAGAAAGAAAGAAAGAAAGAAAGAAAGAAAGAAAGAATACATAATTTGCTTACACGTTAAAACGTACCCATGTTCATTTTAGCTCCCTAACGAGACATATTTTCCTCTCTCTCTCTGCATGCCTGTCTCCCTGCCTGCCTCCCTGCCTGCCTCCCTGCCTGCCTGTCTGTCTGTCTCCCTGCCTGCCTTCCTGCCTGCCTCTCTCCCTGCCTGCCTTCTTGACTGTCTGTCTGTCTGTCTGTCTGTCTGTCTGTTGGTAGGCCCAATCTCTTTTTTCATATGTACAAAATAATATCTGTTCGTCTCTCTTCATTTATATTCTTCAGCGAATTCAATTTCTGTAGTAAATATAATGCATAATTAATTTACTTCTCCTCACTGTATGCATTTTGTTCCCCCAGACATCATTTTTTTATTTTTGCAAATCCAAATAGCCCTCACTTGGAGCTCACTTGGTTATTGAAATTCTCCGTTACCCCCAGGTTTTTCCATTCTGTTTATTATCAGATTCACAATGAGCTTTACCAAAAATAGAAATATCTCATTAGACTTCTCAAGTTTTTCAACGAGTAGGTCTACTCTAAACTGGAAGTATTCATCTAAGGTTTCCCCTTTTTTTTGCAGTTCCCTAGCCTAGTTTGCGGAACTTTTCAGTGTCACTGGTGAACAAAGAGCGGCCATATTGGCTTTGATTTGAGAGCATCACAGCCTAGCGCTCATCGGGCGGTGTAAGAAAAAAAGAGTTTGGGTTTTTTCCCTTTGATCTCTTTCTAGCAACAATTCAAGGATGCTTGTTGAAAATCCCGTTTGAATGAGAGTAAATGAAAAATACTACATGTGTGTGTCTGACACAAGATATTATGTGTAGTATCAGTACAAGTACAATGTTATAGTAATGACCTGGCTGTATAAATTCTAGCCTGATAAAAGTGCATTTCTTTATATGAAGTATGTAGGCTTACCGTACAGTCCTTACAACTGGACTTCTTGTTTTATGCGTCAAGTTATTAGCTAATGTTAGACAGAAACGTTGTATTTTGTATGCAAACTATGACTATATATTTTATTTTTTTTTTCAGCATCACACTTGCACCGTAAGTCTTGACATGTTCACCCTGCTGTCAAAATAATTATGGAAAGGCGTGGAAGTGGGGTGGTGGGAGATTTTTTTTTTTTAAGATTGCATATAAAAATCACGATCGAAAAACTAGACAGAACATCATTCTGTTATCCTTCCAAAGCTACCATCTTGCTATTGCCACTTTCAGAGCAAAAGTCCTCGTGAAGGTGCGAACACAGTATGACCACAGATGTCGGCAGTTAGATAACAAGTATACCAATCTCCCACCTTTTAGTCCCTTACAAGTGGTCTTAGTCAATACACTTATACTATTAGACACGTTGGCATAGCCAGAGGGGATCCCATGCGCTCTTTTTCTCCCCCCCCCCCCNCCCCCCCCCCCTCTCTAAACCGTCTGAAACCGTCTGTACATTTTGGTCTTACAATAATAATATTGTCATCAATGAAATGACATTATATTCACATTGGTTGCGTTTTTTGGTATAGATCAGAGTCTTGTAATTTGTGAGCTCAGTTCATTTCAGAGTTCACATTGAGCCAACAAATAGTGGAAAGTAAAATTCATAACTAACTGCACCACTTTGAACTGGAGTCCTGAACTGAGTCAGATAAAGTACATTCCGCGACATGTCTAATCCTCAGTATAGCCTAGGTCAACAATTCAATGTGAGCAATGGACCTCACGCTATCGCAGGAACAACGGCAAAAATGCAAAAAAAAAAAAATTCACCAGATCTATTGCAGGCATTGACCTGTCCAGATAAGACAAATAGATCTACATGGAGTAGATCAAAAGGAAATCATGTTACGTCTCTTATCGTGTAAAAGAAGATGATCAGTTTTGTTTTGATAATTTTGTCCGACAGCCGTGAGATTTTAGCCACTGAGCTACAATAATTTCAAGACTGTTCAACAGAATTTCCAAGCTTTAGGCCTGTTTACTCTAAATAACTTGCTACTTCCATTGATGGATTCCCATCTCCCTGCCTTTAGCCGGGAATTTGATCCGCCACTGATTAGATGGCTGGATGAACCTACTGTGTACAAGTCATTTAGGCCGGTCAAATGATTCTCTATAGTGCACTTGGTGGGTGACAAACACCATAACAAGGACGATAATTTCCATGGCGATGGAGGATGATTATTTCCCTTCTTCAGGGACACACCCACTCTTCCCTCACCCCGCCCGGGGTCTACTACGTCCAAGACCTCGCAAGAATCGTTAGGGAATAAATATCTAGCGGTTGGTTAATGGTGATAATTACGAGTCGACGGTGTTGGAGGGAAAGCTGAAGAGAAGTTACTGAATTCTGTAAATCTGAAGCCAACCCATCCTCATAGATTTTACAGTAAAGTAGGTAAGGGTGGCGTCTTTCTAATGGGAAAGCCCAAGGAGACGCGAGGGGGAGGTTTGAGGAATAATCCTTTGAGGTGGAGGAATGAGTCATCCAACTGTCCATCGATCCATCCATCGATCCATCTCCCATCCGTCCGTCCGTCCGTCCATCCATCCGTCCGTCCGTCCCTCTGTCCATCCATACTTTTTTTTTCATTTCATTTTCTAATCTCATAATTTTGTGCACATCTTTATCCCCCCCCTCCCGCCAAACCATTCCTTCCCTTATCACGTTTTCTCCTCCATCCTGAATCCATCTTTTCCTCTCACACTTTCCCTTTTTACTCCTTCCTCTATCTCTTTTTTTCCCATTTATCTTTCCCCCCCTCCCTCCTTCCCTCCTTCTCTCCATCCATCCATCCATCCATCCATCCATCCATCCATCCATCCATCCTCTCAGCCTATGTCCGCTACCGACTGGAGACATGTCCATATTCCTCCTGGGCTGGCTATGTGATGGTGATCCAGTACCTGCTCATCTCTCGTCAAGTTTTCTACACGCTGATGTTTGCCATGTTCAGGTGGGTCTATGAACGTCCGTTATCCACTCGACCTTGGCCTTGGGTTAGGGGCAAGATAAGACAAGAGAAAGCACATATAAGAGAGTTCCTGGACAATATTGATAACATCTAGAGGTTGTTCCAAGTTTGCTTTATCTTGCTTAACCCTTCCCTTTACCCAATCTCTAAATCTTAACCCACTTTTACAAATGCCAAAGTCAGCAAATTACTAATTAACCTGTACTTTGGAAAAATAATAATTTCGAAATATTTGTCGGATACATAACGGGTATGCTACTTCCCAGATGTACCGATATGATTTTTTATACTACTACTTTTCCCACTTGAGTTTGGGTCCTTCGGTCTGATGCCATGGTAGGGATATATCTAAGAGCCATTTGCAACAAAAGGTAAGGGTGTTCATTTATGTATGTAGCGGAGGACCAGGGAGAGCTCCGTAACTAGGATAAGTTGAACATAATTATTCTTGTGACAATAAAGGTAAATTATTTTTGCACAATAAGCTCATAAGAGTGTGCAGTCACCATGTTATTGGCTACAAGACTAACTCCACATTTTACAAATGATAGCAAGATGACTGAGATCTAGAGCCTACATGCTTCATAACCAAAGCAAGACAGACAAGCAACGCATCAGAGGCGATAGAATACCCAGCGCACCGAAAGGCATCATAGACGAATGCATCAGACTCCATGAAAACGTTGGATCACGGCAGCCTTTCGGACTACCCTGTCTCAGTCATTAAAAATCGGAATTAGAAGAGAAGTTGAGTTTTGCCGATCTTACCCAGCTAAAACACAAGCGCAAATGTTTTCAACCCGTCATCAAAATCTGGTTCTTCTACCATCCACACCAAGGGAGGAGTGGAAAAAGTCCAGCTTCTCTGAATTAACGAGAATAGAAATTGTGTCTGTAGGTGGTGATATTATTGTTGTTGTCAGAAATTGCCGATGTGCTTCATTTTCTCAGCATTCTACTCTACTGATACTGCTCGTCCCTTTTTAATGTCATTTGTCCTCTTTATGAACAGAACTCTTGTAGAAATGCACAAACTCGTTTTATAGCAAAACCATTCCATAATTTCGAGTGTGTCAGGTGTTCGTGTTCGTGACCAAAACCTAATGAAGAAATGAACCCTTTGATGACCGGTCTAGACACGCCTTTGCCATCTTTTAAGCTAGTTGAAGTGTCCGGGCGCTAATTGGAAAATTTGAAGAAGGAATAAAAAGGAAAACAAAAAGTCTCTTAGATAGCAAAATCCAGATTATATTTTGTTGAGTATCGAGAGAATATCGAGGAGATATGAGGAACACGTTAAGAAATCATGCGAGACTGCGTGATCATCTTTTACTTCTTCACCGTTATTGTGACCAATATGGAGGGTACGACAGTGCAGCTGCTGAAGTTACCAGGAATAATCCAAGTGTCTACAGCTCGGCGAGAGTTATCTCCTTTAAGGCGCAAGTCACACACGCCTGTATATTTCATCTCACAGCCATGAAACACGGTTTCATGCAAGCTTAGAGTGAATTCAAGATTCTAGACTGGACGATGGTATGCAAGCAGCTGGTCTATATGCCTGTCCGCACTTTCCGCCAGTGCTGTGAATTTTTAGGTGCCAAGGACAGGCGGCGCTGTGAGTTTAATACCTGTCCGTGTGCTTTGTCCCTTAGAGAAATCGAGGCACTTTTCGTCGCCCATCTCACGAAAGGGCGTATGCGACATTTTGAGTGTTTTGAGCTGAGATTACTTTCCGAAAGCCCAAAGCGAGATCTGTGTGCTCGTGAAGTGGCGTATCAACAAGTCCAAAGTTTCTGAGATATTAAACATTTACTGACTGGGTGTATGTTATCAATTCTAAACTTTACTGAAACTGTAAAATGCTCGCTTGAAAAAACTAGTAAATTTCGCATACGCTCGTTCTTGAGATGGGCGACGTTTTGTCTGGTCATCCAAGTATATTACCTGGGTTCTTACTCTGAGAGTCATTTCCCGCTGATTTCTGGTTATAATGTGAGTCCGTAATAAGCAAATTGTCCATAATGGGTGTACGAGATTGTTCGTAATTTCTTGAGACTGTCACGATGATCTTGTTCTACAGACTAGTTCGAGAAAACACTGATGGAAACTTACAATAAGATGTCGGAACACTACTTCGCAGAGACACAGATTTTTCGTAATTTCTTGAGATTGTCACGATGATCTTTGGTGCAGTTCTACAGACTAGTTCGAGAAAACACTGATGGAAACTTACAATAGGAGACTACTTCTCTGAGATAGTCAAAATCGTCACGCTCATTCTATATTCATCCAAGTCATTTTTTAAGGTTTTGAGAAATTTAGTGCCCTCAACCTGTTGCCCAAAGAAACACAATGAGGCAGACAGATCTGGTTTAGCAAATAAAACTGGGATATAACAACGAGTCAAACATCTAAGAAAACGAAGATAAATGAAAGATCATTGTAATATAAACAATTCAAATGATCCAACAAAAAAAAAATGTTAATGATAAAAATTGAGAACCATGATTGGTTGGTAACTTGAACATTGACCTTTATTGGCTGATGCATCTCTTACTTCCGGTGGGCGAGGGGAGAGGATCTGCCGCGAACACTATTATTGAGAGACTGTCGAAATTTTAAAAACATGAAAAAAAAATGAAACTAGGACATTTATTTATCTCATGGGCAAATTGTTTTACAGTGCCATACAATTTTATACATCTCATTCAACATACAACACACAAAGACCGCTACATAATAAACACTACCAATGAAACCCATAACAAAGTCATTGATAGTTGCTGCAGTGGTGAGCCCTGATCCCCTCCGCTCCAAAAGTCGGATAGTGCAATAGGAGTGGAGATATCACAGTGTAAACCGCTCGACCCAGGAGTTGAACCCACTAACCCAGACGTGACAGTCAAACTAGTGAAAATTCTCACAATATCTCTCTTGTCTTTTTATGCAACAAGGAGAGAGAGCAAGACGGACATTTAATGGAAGCGGAAAGAAAAAAAAATAACCGTAGATTACGCATAAATCCAAAATGGCCGTCTAGGTCTCTCTTCCTGGATGAGTTATGAATTTGATCCTTGTCCGATGTGAGCAGAGACGAGTGGCAGGGACCAACTCACACATACAAATATTTCTGTGCACCAAGCGGGTGAAATTCATTCAGAGGAATTCGGTCTGGGTTTAAACAATGTCAAGATAAGTGGGAAGCTGAAATAGGAAAAAATATTATCTTTAGGGATGAAAAATGAACACGAATAAATTAACCCTGCATTCAAGAAACTGAATTCATTAAAACAGAAGATGTTTCACAAGTGTAAGCAAAGGTAAAATCTGGGCTTGGTCAGTTTAGTGAGTACAATAACATGTTCGCCATTCAATGAACATTGGCCCTTTACATTTCTGCACTCCGCACTATATTGATATCTGGCCTAACCGGAAACTCCGGCAAATTTTATTGGCAATATTTCAGGACACTTTCATCTAAGAACTTTTGGTTTAGGGTGAGGAACAGGAAGAGAGTTAGAGATAGGATTGAGGGAGGAACAGCACATTTTGGACAGTTGCTAGACATTATCCTTATCTAAGAACATTCATGTGTGCTTTCTTGTCTAATCCTGGCCTTAACCCTAAACTAAGATCTAGGTGTGGGTGTCCTGAAATATTTCCCATGAAGGAAGTCAAACGTTCAGGTCTACGCGATGCCAGTTTCAGGCAGCCTTGGTATGCTTTGAGTTAAGATGTAGATTTATGCACGACTTCAGGGCAATATCACGGCAAGAGCCTATGTTCATAGTTGGCAGGGATCGAATGCCGGAAGTCCGGCAAATTTCACACCCAAATTCACGAGCGCTGATTGGCGGAAGAAATAGCACGCCGTGAACAAAATGCAAACCTCTATTTCTGACTCGGGCAGCCGTTCCTGTGTTCTAAACGGCATGTTACAGGGCACAACAGTGTCAAAATCAATAAGGAAATCAAAAAAAAATATAACAAAAAAGAAATACAGCAGTATAATGAATGGGCACCAACGGGTGATGCAGTAAAACTCGAAGGCATGCGATGAAGAGGGGCTGGTAAATGTAGAGTTAGAGAAAGTGGATTTCTGGGCAAGAACTCGCTTTATTTAGCTGCCAGGTCGACATCAAGGCGAATACAGCTTATTCTCCTTTATCTTCTTTAATAAAAGGATTTGATGGCATCTTCTTTGTGTATCTGACGCCAATGTACATACACAGTAGTATATTAAAATCGATACATTGATTTTTCTACGCTTTGTCTCATCTGATTAGTACGAACATGCCTTAAGAGGAAAAGTATTATAATGGTGAAACGTAGGTTGCCTCTCTACCATACAGTGCATCACTGGAATCAGCCATTCAGAAGATATTCCTCACTATTATGAACGTCACTATCAAAAAGGAAGACGGAAAATTACTTGATATTTGCTTCATTTTACACACGATAAAAATCCATGTATCATTACATCAACTGCAGTCAGTGGCTGTCCAGCCGTCCGGTTTTAGAACATAAAAATGATGCTTAGCCTAACAGCAGATTATATTGTGTCGCATTATAGGGATTATGTAACGCTTAAAAAAGATCCCTCTTACACTCTTTCTTCCCTTCTCTCTCTCTCTCTCTCTCTCTCTCTTTCTTTCTTTTTCTCTCGCTCATCTTCTTGTCTTTGCTTTCGTATTATTATTGGCGTGACAAGCGTCCTTATTGTGTGCTGTGCATCGATGTTTTCACTGTTTCCCTCACATGTTTGTAGTTCATCCTCCATCATAAATTGGTCAAAGTCACACTCAACTCGTGTACCCTCAGTGTGACAACCAATCGGACCAGAGAGAGATCTGTGGAGATCTGGAAATATCAGTTCTATTCTTTGGTCACGGATTTCGAGAGAAGGTTAGTAGTCAAAGGTTGATCGTCTTTCAGGTGATTTTGTGCACTGATTGATGGATGATAATTAATGAGTTGATCGATTGATTGTTTGATTGATTAATGACTGGATCGATTGATTGACTGATTGATGGAATGTTTGATTGATTGATTGATTGATTGATTGACCGATTGATTAATGTAGTTTTGTTTGATGTTTGATCTGTCCGGTCATTTGTAGTTTGTAAATGTTTGCCCACATATTATCACATTACGGCCTGAGCTTTCTTGTTTTTCTCCAGTGAAGGTTGAAATCTTGTTATTTCGATAATGACGTTTCTTTGCTTGTCGATTGATAGAAACTTTCTTTCTCTTTTTCTTTCTTTCTTTCTTTCTTTCTTTCTTTCTTTCTTTCTTTGCACATTTTGACCAACGATATGTAACCATTTGCCGTATACATAATCCTAAACTTAGTTAACGCGCTGCGGTAACCACTGGACACTCCCAAAACATTAGTAGTGTTCACCACTGTTAACACAACGATGTAGTTAACACAAGGATT
The DNA here is from genome assembly GCA_033807755.1 of Ellobium chinense. Classification (NCBI taxonomy): domain Eukaryota; kingdom Metazoa; phylum Mollusca; class Gastropoda; order Ellobiida; family Ellobiidae; genus Ellobium; species Ellobium chinense. Next base: position 3,734,044 of record JAWQUT010000018.1, on the reverse strand, counting down.
ATGCATACGAGCACATGGGTCTAGTCATCACATGAGTCTAGTCATCACATGAGTCTAGTCATCACATGGGTCTAGTCATCTCATGAGTCCAGTCATCACATGAGTCCAGTCATCACATGAGTCCAGTCATCACACGAGTCTAGTCATCACACGAGTCTAGTCATCGCATGAGTCTAGTCATCGCATGAGTCTAGTCGTCGCATGAGTCTAGTCATCGCATGAGTCTAGTCATCGCAGAAATGTTTCCACAAGCCTTTTGATTAATAACTCAGCTCATTCTGGACAGATTTCTTCCACATTTTGCTTGCAGCTCTAAATCAGTTTGTCCTAATTAACTAAAATGTATTTTTCCCTGAAAATTCTACCACGGTTATTTCACTTTCGTTCAGAAAATTATATAACAAACGATAACAGGCAATTTACACCAATTATTTAAGCTTTCCACAGTGCCGCGTGATTGGTATGATTTGATCAATCCGCTTAAGAGGAATACTTTTAAAAGACAGGGTTTTGCCCTCTGATAAATGCCAAAAAAAGAATAAAGAAATGCAAAATAAAGAACCAGTAACAGATATTCAACACAGCAGAACAAAAAAGAAATAGGAAGGTGGAACTCTACTCCCTAATAAAAAAGCACAAACCACCACCAGTATACAAGTTAGACTGTCTAGTTCGTCACCATGGCCACGACGTTCTACGTTTACCCCCGTATCATTGCGAGCTCAACCCTGTAGAGCTCATATGGGCCCAGATTAAGGGGCGGGCGACAAAGTGCAACAGCAAATTTACATTAAAGGAAACTGTTCAACTTACTGAAGCGGCCATTGTAGAAGTAACGGTCAATTATTGGAAGAAAGTGTGTGAACATGTGATCCCCATCGAGAAAGAAAGAGGCTGATGGAGTGCGTGAAAGGCAAAAGTCTGTTATTGTTTCATTGGATGATTCATCCTCGTCCAATTCATCATCTTCGTCATCTGATAGTGATTTTTAAAAAAAGTGTTCATTTTAAAACACGATGTATTCCTCTCACATTCTTTATGAATTGCGTATTTCTTTTTTGTTCTGCTGTGTTGAATATCTGTTACTGGTTCTTAATTTTGCGTTTCTTTTTCTTTTTTGGCAATTATCAGAGGGCAAAACCCCGCCTTTTATAAATTTAAAAGTATTCCTCTTAAGCGGATTGACCAAATCATACCAATGACGCGCATAGTGTAAAGCTTAAATAATGTGTGTAAATTGCCTGTTATCATTTTTTATATAACTCTCTGAAAGAAACTGAAATAACAGTGGTAGAATTTTCAGGGAAAAATGCATTTTAGTTAAGACAAACAGATTTAGAGCTGCAAGCAAAATTTGGAAGAAATCCGTCCTGAATGAGCTGAGTTATTAATCAAAAGGCTTGTGGAAACATTTCTGCGATGACTATAGTTGCTATGATACAGAGAATGTTTTTTCATTGTTGAAATTCGTCTGCAGGCCTGTCCTGCCTGTGCCACTCACCCCCATCACCTACCCATTCCGCATTCTCGCCTTCATCGGAAAGATGTGTCTGGCTGTCTTGTTCCGGTACTGCTTTTGCTGCAAACGGAAGCCGAAGGTGAGATTCGTGCCACCGTCACTTTTAAGGGACAGGGGTAGACATTTGCTTTACGGCCTAATAAAACCCCATTTTATTTTCGGGGGTGGGGGGGGGGGGGGGGGGGNAGATAAAATTTAAGCCGTGTAAAATTTTCCTTCCTCCCGATTTTAGTCTCTGGGAACACACCGCAGAACGTCGGGTATTGTTATACCAGTCCTGATATGAAATTAAAGAAATAAAAGTTGCGTCAAATCTATACGAGTAGTCAGGTCTCCGGCGGAAAGTGTATCGTAGAAATTGTCTGGGCTGATGTCACCCCC
>JAWQUT010000018.1:3720535-3732130 GCA_033807755.1 Ellobium chinense | reverse complement strand
CTCTATTTCGGTTTTGTGTTTTGTGCACACAGGTGAAGAAGGGAGAAATTACGATCCCATACAATCAGTGGAAGTCATATCTGTCTGCCATAGCCAAGAAGGAAGAGGAGTCGGAGATTAAAATTGAAGATTTGTAAGTATCTCTAGAAATTCTGGGACACGATGGCAGTTTCATTCTGATGTAATTCAATTTCGGTTGCGAAAGGTGCCTCGGGTCCTGCCTCCCGCTGGCTGCGTTACCCTTGTTACGGATAATAACCGTTTGGTCTGTTGTCTGCTGACACCGGGATACAAAATTCCACCGCTACCTCAAACGGTTGGCGCTGGCACGGGAATTTATTCTACCCTCGTGTCCAGAGTAGAGGAGAGAAGGTGACAACTGGTTGTGTCGTGACGTCACGAGGGTTACATATGATAAGAATATAGAAGATGGTATATGAGAAACACAGACAGAGACGTACATCCAGAGCTATCACAGAAGGCGATGTGTCAATCCAGTGATATAAGGCATCTTCATTGAGATCTTTACCTCCACGGGAGTCCTCCTCGGGAACAGAAAAGCTCAACCAGGCAGGCATTTCGGCATTTCGGCATTTCGGCATTATCTAGTGATGTTGGTCACTAAGCTTTTCTAAAAAACAAATAGAAAAAGTCTCTTTCTCGGAGACTGAGGCAACGGAAGATCATCAGAGGAAGATACTCCCGTCTAACAAGTGTAGTGTTTCGGCCCTTCGACTTCCTGACACTCTAAAGGGCTGGGCCACACGTGGGTCATATCTCCTTCATATCATGGGTAAAGTAACTGCCAGCTGGGACACCTCAGCCAAGGCAAAAAGTGGTGTATAACATACTCCATTCATTATCACTAAGGAAGAGGAATGGGAGGAATCTGGAAAGTGTGTCAGTAAGAATTTTACTAATAATTTACTGTGAGAGATCAATTTTTAGATGAAAGGCGGAAAAACTTAAGACTGGAAAATTTTCTGTCCCTGCTGAGGCTCAAACCCAGGCCCTCTTGTAGCTTGTTCAACCTGCTGCCATTACAGCACATGGGGTCTAACATGACACACTTTTCAAGTGCTCACATAAATATTATGACCAAAATGTTTGCATACAGTTTTAATAAACATGTTGGGGGTGGTTTGCATTTTCTTCATCATATGTTTGGACACGCCTAATATTGTATGAATTTCGGCCATAAAAAACAGGAGTTCTGTGCAGATTTCTTGAAAGCAAGCTACTGCTAATCCTAAAATGGTTATTTTGTGTGAAATTGCAATTTAGATGGATCAGTTATAGGATCGCAAGCGCACTTTGCCTACCTCACTTTGTAGAGTCAGAGTGTCGAACGGCACACTAAAGCTTAAAAAAATTGCCAAAGCACCCTGTTTCACTGACATGAATCTAGCGATGCTTACAACTCTACTGCACGAAGCCACGTGATCTTCCGTTATTAAATCTTCCTGAACAGTTGCGGGCCTGGTACTTGTAAATCACCTCGCAACTCAGTCCTCGGACGGCACAGCCGAGGTCACTAGCTTTGCACCGTCATCAATAAGCCAAATGAAAGATGGAAGAAATGTCCTTTTAGGGATGGAGTTGCTCTGTGTTTGTTATGTTTTTCCCCAACCATTCTGTCTCATTCTGTCCCTGGAGAAGAACATAAGATAGCTAGGTGCGGTCATTTTGGCCCACTGGTCGCAATTTCCGTGCCAGACTGCGCAATCGCCTTTCTCATGTTGCTTTCAGCGACATCTTCTCGCCAACAAATCACGATCACTGTGGTCATCATCTTTACAGACTGCGTGCACATCCCACTGGGACAAGCCTGCGTCAAGAAAATGTTTACCCCAGCAAAAATCTCTTTACACTAGAACACCAGTTATCGTCGGGACCATCTGTGGCCAAAAACCTTCTAGGATTCAGTGCATTACTGTTGTGACGTAAAACGTTGATTGCTGACATTATTCGTAAATGTAACTTCGTTATTTTGGATTCACAGTTGGCGACTTTTTCACCCCGGGCAGGCACCCATGTCTCTCTGCCGCCTATAAATCTAGGGATAAATGGACCCTGTTCTCATATACATCCTACATCTTTTGTTGGTGTGTATTCATAAATATAATTCTACCTTTCACAGGATGACTAAATATATCCTCTTTCACACACTTTTTACGCCAGTTTTCTCCAAAGGAAACAGGATGGTTTAGGTCTGCTTATTAATGCAATGCAGGAGGTGAACTGTGGGTCAAAAGATATAGTGGCGTCGAAATCAGTTGGTTATTGTATAAATAGACCACATGGTTTATGGTTAGAAGAAGCTGAGGTATGGATAGCGTTGCCAGGAGACATTGTTTTGGATCAAGACGTAACTGAATCTTAGCACGAACGGTGATTACGTAATATTGTGTAGCTTCATCACTCTTGACTCCCTGCCAGTTTCTCTGCACTGAAAATTGGGAAATTCCAGCAGAATGCCACATCAGTCACGCAGATTTCTGAAAATCTTTCACGTTACAGCAATTACTTTTGGGAGTTTCTAATTGTAATTTATTCCACAACCCAATTCGTTGTCGTAAACACAAAGCTCTTAAAAAGTTATAACTCATAACTGACGTGGCTTTCTGCTGAAATTTCCCATTTACAATTCTATGTCATATTATGAATATAATATATGGTATTGTTAACTGATGTCCGATGATGTTAACCCGTCGATATGCTCATGAATGCAAGTTATCTTGGCCTTTTTCATCGCAGCTTTTTACTAAACCTCTGGCTAATGTTGTGTTCACTCACCGTTCAGTATTTACAAAACATTTTTCCCCACTGGATATAAATAGGTAAAGAAAGAAAAGGATAACATTCTCCGTTCATTGTAGCATAAGCCAGCTGGAGGAAGTGAGCTCTGCCCACCAACTACTGACCAAACGCCTAAACGACAGTCTGGTTAATGTGGAGAAGAACCAGACAATGACGGGATTTGTGTTGGAGACACTGATCAAAAGTTTGGAGGCGCTTGGTACGTAGGACCATTCCATAAATAGTGTCAGTGATCATCTTTATAAACTTCTCTTTCTGTAGAAAGGTACTGATGGTAGCATTGTCAACACTTGCCTTTCTGTTTGTTTACCTGGTCATTTTTTTGGTCCTGGAATATTTATCACTGCACTCCGGGCATGTATTCAGTTAATACTGTTTTCTTACATTTAAAACTGAAATAACCAATGGCACGACCAAATAGATTAGCTCTAGGCTAATTTAATAATTTCCTGGAATTTGTGTCACTGCACTCCGAGCATCTTCTCAGTCTATATATTCTACGCTATGACAAGTTAATACTGTTTTCTTACATTTAAAACTGAAATAACCAATGAGACGACCAAATTTTAATAGATTAGCTCTAAACTAATTTAACGACCTCTTGACTAATGCTGACCTCCGCTCCAGATCCCAAAACAGCTCAGAAAGGACCAATCAGGCAGGCAGCCCATACTCTCTCCAGGAGTTCCCCATATCCTGGCACAGACAAGCAGCGGTTTCCGGTGTTGGAAAAGGATGTACCCTGGGAAGTAAGAGGTTCATTCATTCATTTGAACTGTTACAGTCATTTGCTCACTGATGGAATTATTTCGTCCGTTTCTTCTGCCACTGTTGCTGGTGTCCTTACTTTGGGTATCTTTGCTGTTGTTACATTTTCTTCCTTTGTAACAATGTTCATTTTTTGTCTCCTTCCTCTGATTCTTGAGTGCTGCCTGTTTTCTCATAGAGTTACCGCCTTCAGTTTGTGTGTTATTTATGTGGTGTCATCAGGTTCAGCTCTTTTCCTCTCTCGCCATCGCCACTGGAATTGTGTTTTGTTCATTTTCTGGCTGATGATGGTAATGATTGTGTTTTGTTCCGCATTTGTAAGGTTAGGTTATGTTACTTACGTTGTTGTTGTTAGTGATGATGATGTTGTTGTTGTCGTTGTTGTTGTTGTATTGTTGTTGTTGTTGGTGTTGTTGTTGTTGTAAAAGATGATGACGGTTTCTTTGTGCCGACTTTGCATTCAAGCACAATTTGATGCGCTGTCATGTTCTTGCGCTTGTGTGTGTGATCAGACTAAGCCAAAAATTCTCCCTTTCTAAAAACACCATAATTCAATAAGAACAAACAGACACACAAAGTCTTTCCGCATCCTCTTATAGACACTCGGAGGCGGCACCTAATGGGCCTCAAGGGTTAGGGTAATGAAATGAAGGGTGACGGGAAGAAGATCCCTGTGGGAAGTCGTAGAGCCTAATTGTATTCCACAGCAGATTGGTGGGCTTAGGGCTCACGTGACCTCTGTCTGTCAACGGTTGGGCCAGAGACAAACCTCACTGAGGACAAATGTTTGTGAGTCTAAATAAATGTTAGCCGTATTCTGATTGCTGAAAAAAAACGGAGATGTTTCAATTGTTTTTAATTTTATTAATACGAATCAGTCAACATATTTTATAAATATTCTTGAAATAGCTATATTATTACAACTATAAAAGGCGCAAAAAAAAATCCACAAAAAACTGCATTTTGTAAATTGGCGTCTTTGACAGAGCTATGCTTCTGGGTTAGAGAAAATTCTAAAGTGTTTCTGATTGTATGTGCAAGTAGAGGAGAGACAATTTCTATGGTCTACCACGAAAATGAAACTAACATGTGCAACGGAGACAGATTTAGAACATGTAAAAAACTTTCGCTCCTATTCAGTGTGTCAGACAGGATTAAAAAAAAAATTCCCTTTATCTGCGATCTAGTATGACTTGCATCTCTTTACATTTTATGATTGTTTTGAGGTGTTTCTTAGCTGTTTTTTGCAACATTGAATGTATATGTTGGGTGTGAAGGTGAATGTACATGTTGGATGTGAAGGTGAATGTATATGTTGGATGTGAAGGTGAATGTATATGTTGGATGTGAAAATGAATGTACATGTTGGATGTGAAGGTGAATGTATATGTTGGATGTGAAGGTGAATGTACATGTTGGATGTGAAGGTGAATGTACATGTTGGATGTGAAGTTGAATGTATATATGTTGGATGTGAAGGTGAATGTATATGTTGGATGTGAAGGTGAATGTATACGTTGGATGTGAAAATGAATGTACATGTTGGATGTGAAGGTGAATGTACATGTTGGATGTGTGGATGTGAAGGTGAATGTACATGTTGGATGTGAAGTTGAATGTATATGTTGGATGTGAAGTTGAATGTATATGTTGGATGTGAAGGTGAATGTATATGTTGGATGTGAAGGTGAATGTATATGTTGGGTGTGAAGGTGAATGTATATGTTGGATGTGAAGGAGGAGGAGAAGGAGGAGGAAGATGATACAAGCAAGTACAGTAGGATCTGACGATCTCAAGGTGTCGACTCTCATATACTTTAGGAAGCAGCCAAACATTCTTGCCTTAAAAGGTTGTCTCCAGGTCCCTTATATTTCTTGACTGATTTTAAACCACAAACTCGAAATCACAAAACGATACATTTGAATATGAATTTCTGACATCATTTCGGTTCATAATCTCTAAAAAAAAAAAAACCAAAACGAAGAGGAAAATGTTGCTACGTATGACGTTTATGTTTGTCCTTATCTTTTGGTATGGATAGCTCAGAAAGGTACCGGTACGTCCTACGAGTAGTATAGTATTCCTGTGTCTTATCTGACATACCCGGACATCCTATTTTCTAATGTACTATTTAAGGTCATGGTAATTCGGTGAGAATTGCACGAAGGAGTTAATGCCACCATTCTACATGTATATAGTTAGAGAAAGAGAGAAAAGAGAGAGAGAGAGAGAGAGAGAGAGAGAGAGAGAGAGAGAGAGAGAACCTACTTTGATATCTAACCAAGGCCATTGACAATCTGTAATCCCTGAAAACCATAAAGAAAATTCAGCCACTGCCATATTCATCATCTTCACCTCCTATTCTGATGTCGGTCAGGAAATTTAAAAAGCAAATAGACGTACTGTACTTTATTACGGAATAAGACATAGTCTATTATTGGAGTAAGCTGAGCCGTATGTAGATGATCAGATCGGCTCAGGGGATAACCAGTGTCTGGGCTAGGGGTGCCCAGGGCAGTATATTTCAATAGAGCCAAGGCGTCTAGAAGATCCTATTACTGCACAAGTAATGCCGTAGCAAAACAATATTACATCGATTCTACCTGGGGGTGCGGCTGAACAATGGCATAATCCCCAATGAAGGCTTTTGTTCTTTTATGGACATCATACTGAGGGGAAGAAACTCTACCTCACACACTGCACTTTCTCGTGTCAGTTGTAATGAGGTTTCAAGATAATATCGTGCAGTGGCTGATGAAACAGTGAATTCCACACAAATCAATTTTTTTTACAGGAGAGACCTTAAAGAAAATGAACTGATGGATTGAAGTTATTCGCTTTAATATAAAGAAACCAAATGTGTACTTTTGATCTAAGTTTGTTTTGATAAATGATGTGTTGTGAAAAATGAGTCCAGTGGTATTATACATTTGAAAATTTGTGGGTTTCACGATGTGTACACTATGACTTCAGGCTGATGAAATCGTAGAGCAATCAGTAGAGTGATTTTCGCGCTTTCGTAACCTGATATTTTGGACAGTTGTCATATCGGTTATTTGGGTTATACATGTAATGAGACAAAGTACGCTTTCTCTCTCTCTCTCTCTCTCTCTCTCTCTCTCTCTCTCTCTCTCTCTCTCTCAGTCAGAGTTTACTCCTTAATCCTCCTTTACCTAGATGAAAAATGACTAATATAAGTTTGGCCATCAAGGAAATATTCTATAGTTGAAATATCTACTCTCACTATCTCCTACAATTTTAGACGGGCTGGGATAGACGATTCATACTTTCACTGAGTGGGTAGTCCACCAATTTGCTTTATTAGGCTAGAAGATGAATTATTGACTCATACGCTACCAGAAACGTAATGAGAATGCTTTTTTTTTAATTGGTAATCTAGGGGGTTGGGAGGTCAATGGCTTTCAAAAGGTCAAAAGTTTGGTATATGGCCCCACAAAAGCCAAATATGCCAATCCTAGGACGATCTAGACCATCAGCTTTTCGTTGCCTAGAGATAAAAACAAAACACTAGAAGTTGTGCACGAAAAGGATCTTGCATGAAAAGAAACAACAAACCTTAGTTAGAACAGCGGGTATGCAAATTTTTCTCTCAGTCTCAGATTATTGACCACATTTTTTTTACAAGTTTCTCTCTTTATATTGCTTTCAGGTGCATTCCGCTGAGGATATATTGGAACATAAGAAAATGTATAGGCTCTCAGATTATCGGCTAGGAAAGTTAGTTAACGTTGACAAAAATCGTATTACTAATGCTTGTAAATGGCTCAGAGGTGAAATAAGACAGAGATGATGTTTGATGTTTTAGAAAATATTGCAGATGAATTAAATTGTATTAGACAAATAGATAATTATTATGTTGGTCATCTCAGATTACATGGACGTTACACTGTGTATGCAAACTTCTTTCAGACCATATTGTTGGAGCTCTAGGGACGGCATGATTTCATCTTGGGAGCTGCACGGTGTGTTCGGGACATCTCTGTACTGTCTAATGATTTGAGGAACTGTAGAACTGATCGAAGAGCGACTTAGTTTTTGTTTTTAACTCTACAAGTGTGTTTCGTTGAAGAACGAGTTAGGAGTATATTCAAGGATGCATTTTTTTTTAATCATTTCAAAACAATTTTGAGTTGCAATCTGAATTCCCTCATGAGTTATTACACAATAAAGTCAATAGATAATGTTATGTGCAAAGGGCGGTTCCCCATAATATTATTCCCTCTTTCTGTAAGCGCTTGCAAAACCTACTTACCGCAATTTTTAGAAAAACACTTATATTTCTTGTAATATATACTTCGATATAATGTCGGGACGGATTTTGTGATGTAGTGTTGTTGTTGCTGAAGTCAGTCAGGCAATACAGAGTTTTGTCTAAAATATTAAGGATTTTTTTCTTACCTCTGGAAAAGCTGATAGGCACATGTTACAATGACAAGGACGATGTTGAGATTTATGAGGATGAAACTGAAGTGCAGTGTGCAAGTAAACTGATTCCAATAGTACTATAAAGTATAATAACATTCTAGGGGTTTTCCACGATCAAACTGAACTCTAGTATCCGTGTACTGTGTATGGATTCGACTATTATTTTTATCGTATCCTAGGTGAAGTTTGAATCCTATGACCCGATACTCTACACAAAGCCGTTGGAAGAGTACCCGCCTGAGATTCAGATGTATACGGATCCAGATGTTCTCAAGTGAGTGAGTTTATTCAATTAGGTAATCTCTCTCACTGTCCTCGTCAATGAGGACCAGGAGTGAGACGAGTCCGAAGAGGTGAACCCTGGATCGCCGCCCAAAAATAATACTGTCGGTAAGTCCTTCAAGTCATTATTAGACTTACGACAGTATTAATCCCAGGCGGCAATTTGATCGTGCCACTGATCTGGCACTGAGTTTGACTCTACTGAGGGTTCGTGAGATGTAACCAATATCAGGCTATCCCAGTGTGTAATGTAATAGTGACACAGAGTCTGAATGCTGTTGTTTACTTTGAACATTGGAACAGTTCGTTCTCTGAATCTGATGAATCCCTCAGGTGTTTTCAGAACTGGCATCGATCCAGCTTCAAAATCAATGTGTCTATTAATATTATCAACTTCTTTTTCTCACATTTCACATCCTTTCTTTGGTTTTCTTAATCTTTCTTCCTTTCTCTCTCGTGCTCTGTCTTTGTTTTTCCCTACACATTTTCTCGTATTGTTTCTCTCACCCTTTTTTTCTTGCTTCCTCTCTGAACCTCCTTTTATTGTCCTCCATCTTTCCTTCTCCTCTCCTCTCCTCTTGATAGCTCACTGTTACAATGTACATGGGGGATACCTGTAATTGTAATTAATTTGACTACTGGGTCAACCCCTCCACCATTCCTCCCCTGCCCCCAATCCAAACCCACAGACTTCCAGCTCACGCCGAAGAGAAAGAGGCGGCGCCAGCAGAAGAGGGTGGTGTCTTTACGCAGTTGCTGCAGTTTGAACCTCAGTACAACACTGTCCAGAAGTTGATGCTACCGACCGGCAAGGAGATCAGTATAGATAGGGTGTCTTGGATGACGTATAATGACAACCCGCTCATTTACGAGATAGATGCCACAGGCGTGCCAAGGTATGAGAGCTTTTGAGAATAACAAGGAAAGTGACGATGACAGTGATTTTTATTAGCAGTCTTTTTAAAAGAACTATGCATAATGTGGAGTATTACAGTGTAAAGATTTTTTTTTGTTATCATTATAAGGATAAGAAACTAAGTTACACACACTCACATCCTCACAGTTCTCATGCAAAAAATGTCATTACATACAATGCAGACAGTGCTAATTTTCTAATTACTATCGGCTACAATTTGTGCTTTCAAAGGAAAAAAAAGAAATTTAGTCATGGGCTCTTTCATAACTTACACTGAAAACCTCTCTTATTCCCAAGATCATTTCCAGTGGTTACTTATTTCCGGAAACAATATCACAGCATTCCGGACAGCTGCGTACGTCCTCTATTTCCCGGTTCAGAATTCAGCGAAGACTGTTATTAAAGTGACAACAACCCTCTTATTTCCAAGACTGACGACACAGCGCCACAGTGTAGTGGTGTGTTGTTTACTGTACCACCATTCGCGACAAAGAAAGAAGGAAGAGAAAAAGGGAGTAGATTATGGACGTAGGTCGAGGTCTAATAGCAAACTGTGCATTTGTGAGATTCCTGTTCAACCTTATGATGCAATGCATTCATATTATACTCATAATGCCGTTTATAAGTCGCGTATTCAGGCTGATGCCCGCTTACGCGACTTCATATTAATAATACCCCAGCAGGCCAGGCCACTCTAGGACTTTCTCAACTCCTAACGACGCATACAATGCCGCTGCTATTTATAAGAGCTGATCACTAGCATTCTGACAATATCTTTCATTGCCTATAGCCAGATTCCCATTGTAAAGACGGGTAGACGGGAAAAGTGAATGAAAAGTTTTGCCAAGGCTACTACAACGCGACCGTAGTTGAGGATGGAACCCACGAACTTTAGATCTTGAGTCCAACGCCGCAACCATTCGGCCACGCGCTGTTCTACATGGAAATGCGGAAATGAATCTGTAGGAATATGAATCTGATAATGCGGCAGTGCTATAAAATGAAGATACCATGTTAAGATTACAGATGCCAGAGTTGTGGCACTACTCCAAACAAAGATCGTTAACAGTACGGCACTTACGTAGAGAGCAGTGGCCGTATGCCATAATCCTAGTGTTAGTTCACGTTTTGCGCTAACTACAGTGAAAACTACTCATGTTTTGGGAGTTTCTGGTGGTTAGCGCAGTGCATGAACTAAAGTAAGGATTCTACATACGGAAACAGTTTCCTTCAAAATAAAGTCAAGATCTGTGGTAGTGTCCCGCGGAGCGTTAATGTAAAGACACATCTGCACATAATAGACAATCCTGATATAGGATATACAAAGGTATGAGAAAACAAACACTTACTCGTACTAGCACTTGTTACCTCTCTCTTTCTCCTCGGTCTCTCTTATACATCTTTCTCTTTATACTTTTGTGCCTTTTCTGTCTCACTATCCTTTATATCACTACCAAAAAAACTGTTTAATAACTGATAACAAACTGTAAAATATGACCAACTTTTTGATTGAGAATACATTGTTATCATTCAACATGTATTTTATCTTAGAGGAGGAGAGTATTCACTGGCCTGAATGTCACAATCGCATGTAAAAAAAAAAAAAATGAAGGAATAGTTTTTACTCCTACATGTAGCTTATAAAACAATTTGTTTGATGTTTCAACTAAAAATTGCATTGAACTGCAAAAGCGCCACCCTCGTTTACAGAAGTTTCATGTGCCCGATTGTTTTAATCTTCATTACTATCAAAGCACTGGCGTTCTCGATTATTGCATTTCTCTTAAACACCCTTCAAAATAATAAAAACTTGAACCCGATTTCCGAGAGAAAAATAATGACATAAACTTTACAAGTGGCGTTATTAGGCATAATGTCGAATGCCAGCGGCAACATTGCCGAGACTGTGGGGATTCCTGCGTCAATAATTAACACGAACAAGGTGACGCCCACAACAACGATGCGCCCCCTGGCCAGCGATATTCATTAGCGGCTGTTAGCGTGTAGATAAACCCGGAAGTAACACATTGTGTAAGCCAATGGCACTGGATGTTTTAAACAGCCAATCAGATCTTTGAAAGAGAGGCGATGAGGTTTCCATATTGATATTCATTATATCACGGCACATTTTTGTTTCTGTCAATAGAAAAGTCGTTTTCTGTGGCAATCCACGAAGCTCTTAGTACACTGTGCTAGGGTCCATTGTCTGTCTTCAGGGGCGTCTCATGCCCATCACTTTTATTGATAATTAACGTAATTATGTTAAGAACATACGGCTAGATATGCTTCCTCATTTGCATTTATATATAGGTATGTAGGTGTGAAAGTGTGTAGGTGTGTGTGTGTGTGGGGGGGGGTGTGG
>JAWQUT010000018.1:3712673-3720303 GCA_033807755.1 Ellobium chinense | reverse complement strand
TGTGTGTGTGTGTGTGTGTGTGTGTGTGTGTGTGTGTGTGTGCGTGTGCCTGCCTTTACTTCAGATTTCTGGCACATCAGTATCAGATTTGACTGAATTAAAAACAGACCATTAAACACTTAATTTCTTGGGATCATGTGAAACTCAGGCAGATTTTTATTTCTTTATTGTTTGTAAAGTTCTCGCTATCCATTGAGATCACAAGAGGACGATGAGGAAAGGGCTCGATCACCAAATTTACGGTCTCTAATGCCTTAATGGGATAATGGCATCTTTTAGTAGTATAAAGAGCAAATAGGGCGTCCACGTTCGAATCCTATCAGCCTAGTTCTATTTCGGTCTACGCTGTTTGTTTGATGTTTTGAAAAGCATTGTTAAGGGAAAAGTCGTCATTTGACGTCCTGTACTTTCATCTGAATGTATTCCAGCTTTTATAAATACACCAGTACATTAAAATGAAAACATAAAGAACATCACGTGCTCCTGACCTCACTGGTGCTGCGGATGCTGGTTGTGATGTTGCTAATGTTGATGATAATGATGTACATATAGGTGAGAAAGCCTTTCATAGCCGAAATATTTGATAGTAATGAAAATATGTATGCTGTTCTCTATATCTGTAAACTTAAAGTGCGGTTTGTTTTCAACTTTTGTCAAATGATGATGATGATGATGATGATGATGATGATGATGATGATGATGATGATGAATGCCCAGTAGCAAAGTCTAAGAGGACGATGTTGTTGATGATGATGGTGATGGTGGTGAATACGTGTCGTCTCCACTGAAGAATGCTTTTAACGAAGTGTTTGGAACCGCGATTTAACAAGTTGAATTATTCCATAAAGTATTCATTAAATGTACATGTATATCGGGTTGAAGTAGACTAGCGTTTTAAAAGTTCGCTTATTTTAATTTACTGATGGTGATGATGATGATGATGATGATGATGATGATGATGATGATACAGCCATTCCTTAAAATAACCTTTTTTTTTTTTTCAATATAATTATTGTCATCTCCTTTACTCGTTCTATTCCGCCATTAGAAACCCGATGGGTCGGTCTGGCGTGCGGGGCCGGGGAAACCTGTGGAGATGGGGGCCAAACCAGATGATACAGGCTGTGATATCTCGGTGGAAGAGTGCTATTAGTGGAACAGCAAGTTCTGGTAACCTCCAGACAGACGCCAGCCAAGCAAAGAGGATGGAGATACTGGTGATATCTGAGGGGGCTGATCCCAAAAGCATCTGTCTACCTGGAGTAAGAAACTTTGTCCTTGTAAAAAGGAGTGGGGGGGGNGGGGGGGGGGGGGGGGGCTGCAGAGGGGGAAAAACACAGGAGAGGACAGGTTGAAGAGTTACACTAGAGGACAACTGAGGAGAGAAATATTTCGGTTTGTAATGTCTTTCACTGAAAACATGAGAGCAACTGATTGGCGCGACTTCGGTCCATGCTAATGTTTAGCACTGAGCAACTGACCCTCAAAAAAACAAAACCTAAAAAAAAAAAATTGTCTATGTGGCTAAATTAGGCCAGCTAAAAGTTCACTTTATATTTGCTCCGTTTTTCAGTGACAATGGATTATATTATATCCTGGTTCGCTAATTCGGAAAGATGAATTGAGGCAGAAAGGAAGGACGTTTGTTGCTGTGAAATATAACGGTTGACAACGATTATTTACTAAGACCGTTTTTTGGCTATGACTTACCGTCGAGAAATAAACAAATAGCAAGACTTCTTGTCCTTGTTTTCGTTGAATGTAGATATTGGGGAAACTGCTCACAGGACTGGGTCTGGCACTAGATGTGTGTCCGTGAGAGTGTGACAATATAATCAAAGCCGCAGTTCTCTCTTAGCACTCGCTCCCACCCCGTCTGACCTCTGACCTATCCCTGTGACACAGTATGACAATCACACAATCTATATCGGCATGCATATATATAACTAACTGTAAAAATTGGAACATATAAAACACTTTCAGGTTTGTTTCATAGCAACATGGCAAAAAAGTTCGATGATTTCGTTCTTTGATCTTCATATTCTCCAACTCTGAAAGAAAATCCTTGCTGTTTCTGTCAGTCACATCTTTTTCTCGGGATCAGATATCAACTGTTGTAATGAAATATTTCGCCCAGCCAGTGGTCTGTTCTCGAAAGCGGACATGAGGATGGATGGATGGATGAGGTCACTGGCCTATGAATGATGAATATTTCCATTGTAAGACGTGAAGAATCCACCTGAGGTCACTCCGCAGACTTCCTCATGCCGCCAGGGGCAGCTATAGTTTGTAGTTTGTATTGAAAAAGGGTCAGAGACCCGTGTAAGAAAATAGTTCGCTCCTTGTTTCTCTCGTCCATAAAAGTGCACAAACTTCGATCTTGGTGATGTTGTATAAGGGTTCCTTAAAGGTGACATGATCACGGTGCCACTTTTCGTTTTTAATCAGAACATCCGCATGATCAGAGGAAACTCATCACACCTGGTAAGGACACACATAATGTTATATTTCTAAAATGCTACAGCTTCCAAAATCATTATTTGGGTTTCATAACCAGTACAATTTTATCTCTACCTCCTCGGTTTACAAAAAAAACAACACAAAAAAAAACAACCCCACCGGTCTTGAGATGCTAAAAAACATCAGTGGCACGAGTTGTGTTTCAGTGCCTTAGAGAGCAGCTCCGCAGAGTGCTGCGAAATCCGCAAAATATCTTAGTTTGGCCCAATTCCGACTTTAAAATCGGACCCGCTCACTTTGCACTCATCGTTTAAGTCCAGCTACCATATGCATAATACTACGTTAATTAACGTACTGCGTTAACTACTGTGAACACTACTCATGTTTTGGGAGTTTCCCGTGGTTACCGCAGTGCGTTAACGTATGGATTATGCATACGGCCACAGATC
The DNA here is from genome assembly GCA_033807755.1 of Ellobium chinense. Classification (NCBI taxonomy): domain Eukaryota; kingdom Metazoa; phylum Mollusca; class Gastropoda; order Ellobiida; family Ellobiidae; genus Ellobium; species Ellobium chinense. The sequence continues at coordinate 3,717,394 of JAWQUT010000018.1, read as the reverse complement.
CCGTGACTAACAGTTGACAGTGAGAAATGTGCAAAGTACACAGTATGAGTGGACAACCCTTGCTCCTGTAGTAATGCCACACGTTATGTGTTTGCTCCCAGCTTTATTGTACCACTTACTGTGTGTGTGTGTTTTTCATCTCTCAGGGTCCAGTTATTGGCGAGATGACCGCATACAGCGTCATGAGCTCATTCATCATGAAGGATGTTTTCTGTGAGAGTGACCCGGATATCAGTCCTTCCTACGACCAGGACGACATGATAGAGGTGTAGCCTCTCTGTCTTACATACACAGTGTATTGGGCTCTACTCTATATCACATACACTCTGTCTTACATACAGTGTATTTGGCTCTACTCTATATCACATACACTCTGTCTTACATACACAGTGTATTGGGCTCTACTGTATATCACATACACTCTGTCTTACATACACAGTGTATTTGGCTCTACTCTATATCACATACACTCTGTCTTACATACAGTGTATTTGGCTCTACTCTATATCACATACACTCTGTCTTACATACAGTGTATTTGGCTCTACTCTATATCACATACACTCTGTCTTACATACAGTGTATTTGGCTCTACTCTATATCACATACACTCTGTCTTACATACAGTGTATTTGGCTCTACTCTATATCACATACACTCTGTCTTACATACAGTGTATTTGGCTCTACTCTATATCACATACACTCTGTCTTACATACAGTGTATTTGGCTCTACTCTATATCACATACACTCTGTCTTACATACAGTGTATTTGGCTCTACTCTATATCACATACACTCTGTCTTACATACAGTGTATTTGGCTCTACTCTATATCACATACACTCTGTCTTACATACAGTGTATTTGGCTCTACTCTATATCACATACACTCTGTCTTACATACAGTGTATTTGGCTCTACTCTATATCACATACACTCTGTCTTACATACAGTGTATTTGGCTCTACTCTATATCACATACACTCTGTCTTACATACAGTGTATTTGGCTCTACTCTATATCACATACACTCTGTCTTACATACAGTGTATTTGGCTCTACTCTATATCACATACACTCTGTCTTACATGTTTGGCTCTACTGTATATCACATACACTCTGTCTTACATGTTTGGCTCTACTGTATATCACATACACTCTGCTAAGATTTCCTAACGTATTCTTTTCTTCACTATACTGTGCCTATATTGCTTTAACAGAAAAGCAGCCATAACATTTACCAGTTTCATGGAATAGACAATTACATTTGGCAGCACAATAAGACATTACGAATTCGAATCCCATAAAATCTTGTCCAGTGAACTAATGTACTCGGCACCAAAATATTAAGACGAATCAACGGAAATGTCGAGGACATTTGTAAGTTCTACAATAATCTCGACATTTATTTCTAGGGATAATTTGTTCAAATTGATGTCACACTCACAAAATTAATGAAAGGAAAAATATGACCCGTGGGGGCAAAAACAACTTTTATGTGTGACTTTTGCAAACAAAAAATTATTTCTATTGAGAATCTCCAGGACAAATTTTCTGACAACTGACAACATTAGAGTACACCCATTAGAATATCGTGTGGAACTATCCGAGGAAACATTGCGTGATTCACGTGAAATTTTAGGCACGTCCAACTATAAAAAAAAAAATCATCGGTTAGCATTTGTTGTGGTCCAGACATTACCTTGAAGGAAAAAGCACCCAAACTTAGCATTTAGAGTGATATGGCAAGAACAGCAACATGTTCGTTGTCTCCGTTTTCTTTTTTCCCCAGTATTTCAGCCAGTTTGCTTCCGCAGACCTCAAGAAGAAAAGCAAATCCATGTACGCCACTTTTGGCTACTCGGCTTATCTGGTGTACCGTGGATACTCTGACGACCCTGCCAACACAGATAACGCCTGGAAGGAAGCGCAGATCTGGAACTTCCATTACAAGTACAAGGACAGTTTTGAAAACAGGTTTACAGAGGTATGTATCTATCCAAGCTGCCAGTGTACAAAAGAAAAAGGGATTGGCCCAAAAAGGTTTTTAAAAAAAAGAGGAAGTCATCAAGAGTATGGTTTTCCATGACAAGTTCCTGCAGACAGGTCAAAGGTTCCTGTCTGCATTCATTAAAGAGAGATACAAAGAAATATGATAATGTCAGTGGTTAAACAAAATTTGGTTATTTAAAATCATGTGAGGAACGGAAATATTTTAAGCAAATACAGCAATTTTATACACTAATTAAGATAAGACGTCCTGTTATTTCATATAATATTCCAACATGTAACTAGATATACAGCATGTCGACATGCACTCACAGTCAAAAAAGCTCAGGTGATAAAACTAAAGAAATATGCGCGCTGAAGGCAATGTGTACACATATGCTACTTTCCGAATGTATGAAGAGATACATTGCATGTCAGTCTTTGGAAATCTCAAAGGTTTAAAAAAAAATATCTTGCATGCTGACTCGAAGGAAAGAGACGAATGGAAGTTTCCGTCTTCAGGACTGTCTAGACTTGTAATTTCCTCTAAATACCAGATTTAGTTCTATCCTATATAGGGCAAAGGAGGGTTCGGATTATAAAGGAATCGAGAGCCAATTTTATAGAAATAAAAGGCACAAGGCATATCGCAGGTTCTCTCTGACAGTTGTATTAGACAGACATTATCAAAGCGTGTTTTGGACACATCTCTGACCGTTGTATTAGACAGACATTATCAAAGCGTGTTTTGGACACATCTCTGACAGTTGTATGAGACAGACATTATCAAAGCGTGTTTGGACACATCTCTGACAGTTGTATTAGACAGACATTATCAAAGCGTGTTTTGGACACATCTTTGTGGCTAACCAGGAGAATGTGGAACACACTCAAAAAAACTAAACAGTGTGTGTATGCGGCTGTGTGTTGTGTGTGTGTGTGTTTGTGTGTGTGTGTGTATGTGTGTCGGTATGTGTGTGTGTGTGTGTGTGAGTGAGTGTGTGTGTTTGTGTGTGTGTGTGTGTGTGAGAGTGTGCTTGTCTGTGTGTGTGTCTGTGTGTGTGTGCGTGTATGTGTGTATGAGTGTGTGTATGTGTGTGTGTGTGTGAGTATGTGTGGGTATGTGTATTTGTGTATGTAAAGATGAGCATTAGATCTATACAGAAGTCACAGTCAATGATCCCTGTTGATGTGTTGATGCTACTGTCTCTGTTTTGCCATGTTTGTTTTCCGTGTTACATGATCATATTGATAAGGATACTTGTACTTGTAGTGCTTCCAATTATGGACAGTCCACCTCTAACACTGATTTTACCTGCTGGACATTCCAATGCATGCCAACTTATACTTTAATACACCAAAAAGTTTATCACTGGTCACAGAGCATGACTTATAATAGTAATAATAATAATAATGCGGTTTATAAGTCTCGTATCCAGGCTTATGCTCGCTCATGCGACCTCACAATACTATTACCCCAGCAGGCCTGACTACTCTAGAACTTTCTCAACTCTCTGGAAAGCCTACAGAGCTGCTGCCATGTACTGGCGATCATCACTAGCATTCTGACAATACCTTCCACTGCCTATAGTAAAGTATTCATTTTACAGACAGGTGAACTAAAGAAAATGTAAATAAAATGTTTTCTCAAGACATTTACAACATGACCATTGTCGTTAATCGAACCCATGACCTTTAGATCTTGAGTCCAACACCCTAAACCATTTGGCCATGCTTCTCCACAACTTGTGTAACTTTCCCACATTACAAAATATTTTTATCTTTTCTTACGTTTCTTGCATTTTTCCCCATTATTTTAAAAGTGGAATGCAGAGCTTACGTCACAGAAGATAAACACAGTGCCTTGATTAAATTCTCTGTGTCGAGGTACTAGGGTGTAGTAGATGCTAATAATGAAAATATCTTGTGTAGGTTACTAAAGAGGTCGGTTCCTTACTGTCATACTCCTGTAGCTGATATTTACTGTACAGACTGTGAGGGCAGTGTTGAACTAACGTGTTGATTGAGGTAACTGCTGTGAGGCGATCATCTGATGCTACGTGTCTCCGAGTTGCGAAATCGTCAGAATGACTTCATGAGATCTGAACGTCATCGATGGCAAAACATCTCTGAGCGTGATTTCGAAATGACTCTCCCGGCCGGCGTGATAATGTGCTCTATCATAGTTAGCGTGATCAGAAGAACACTCGGGTGCCATGATCCTAGTGTCACCCTGCCTCTGTATGGTCAGAATGTGTCAGGAAGTCAAGGGCCAAAATAATTTCTCTTGTCAGGGATATCTTTCTCTGAAGGTCTTTTGGTGCCTCGCTCTCTTTCTACTAAAAGAGTTTACATTCTACAAATCAATATTATTATAGAATAGTGGTGATTGAAAAAAGATCGAAAACGACAAATGCTCTGTGATACTGTTTAGACTTTATTTCATTGGCTCCGTCTGTTTTAGTTTGTTTTTTTTCTTAACATTTCAGAAGGGAGTGCCACGGAACAAGAATTGATACTTGTAATACCTCGAAAAAATGAAGTGGCAATGACATTTATCTAAAAGCAAAACATAGCAAGATCTAATTGCAACCATTTGCAAACAATTCGCAATGACACAATATTTTTTAAAAAAAAAATAATATGTGACAAGAAATGCGCCGAAGTGCACATTTAGAAAAAGCCTTTTATTTCTGCAATTTTTGTCTTGAAGGTATAATTTCGTTCTT
>JAWQUT010000018.1:3705173-3710173 GCA_033807755.1 Ellobium chinense | reverse complement strand
CTGATAATGAGTGGAGACTTTGGCATGAGATTCGTGGTGATGGTGATAGTTAAGATGGAGATAGGACTTGATTTCCTTCTCGAATCTAACGGTGGTTGTGATGATGTTGTAACACTGGTGGTGGTGGTTGTGGTAGCAGTAGCTCCTAAGAAGTACTGCTGCTGCTGCTGCTACTGCTGTTGGTGGTGAGACGGTCTTTTTCTTTTGCTCATAAAAGTGACAGTGACAGTGGATGTCGTGTTCATTTTCTTTGTAGGGTTAGTATGACATCTCTTTGGTAAAATGTAATGGGTACTCTGGCTACAAGCAGTGAAAGATCTTGTGTGAACGCCAGTGCTTAGCGCCTGCAAGTGGCAGCAATATTATAGTCCGTCCAACAATAAACGGTTTTCGTTTTTCACGAATATCTCCGGTTTGCTTACTTTGATCAATCCTTACTAAATTTTGCATTGCCTCCTGTTTCAGTTTGTCTTAGCAAGAAACTATTCTTTGATGGTTATAGGGATGGAAATATAAATGTTTTCTTCATACAGTTATATTGAAAACTCGATCGAAAGGAAATCGCGAAGATAATAGGGTTTACAGCTTCGTGGAATGTGACGTGATGACACGCAACTTCCCTAAATGCAAACATTTTTTATATGGATAAGTGCAATGCATGTTTTAACAATAGCTGTGTTTGACTTGGTTTGGACTTGGGTTTAATGCAATAGCCCACCTTGAATTTACCTTGTTAGAAAGGTTGGCTCTGTCTGTAATATAAACATGGTTATATCGGAATTGTATGAGGTGTGTAAAGTTGCAACTACTTGGGAAGACTGGTTACAAGGTCCTATTATCCTCTTCGCCAGTTTTATGATATAGGAGTAAATATGAACTTTTTGGGTGTCTAGGTTATGACCACAATTATAGTTTGCAGAGTCCATTTTTCTTCAAAAACGGCTATTTTTAGTCGCTCCGTCAGTCTTTCCATAAGTTAGTCAGTTCCTTGTTAAATCTCATACTAATTAAAAGACAACGGTTGTTTTTTCCACTCACCTGAGATATTTGCTGAAACAAGATCTGACCGTTCTTTTAGGAATCTTCTTCCACTTCTTGTGGACTGGAATCTGAAGCCCAACTTTCTCATGGCCGAATGGAGAGTTCCTTTTGAGACCCTGAGGTTGTGCTCGGTCTCAAGGATGCCCTTCATTTTTTTTTAGAGTGATGTATATTTTGTCCTCAAACAGTTTAAACATGCATCTTTCTATGACATCCATGTCGAAGTTGTCAAGTAATGGTTTCCGGCCTTTTTCACTGGATCTGTCATTGCTAAGGATTGGCAACTCGTTCTTCCAGCGTCTGAGCGTCGTTGTTTTCACACCCAAGCAGGCACTGGTGCGTTTCAGAGGACAGTTTAAAGACACTTGAAGACTCTTCATATTAGCTTCACGTTCGTGATATCTTAGTGCTCTGAGCGCAACTTGCTTGACTGCAGGATTGTGTGTCGAGGCATGATGTTCCAGATGGGTTGTTTAAATGTGTGTCTGCCTTCTAACGATGTGTTCAATTATGCACCAGAATGTTTGGCATGTTCATTAAAAAATGAATTGTGCACTGATGCTTGAAATCGGAAATGCAAAAATTTGCACAAAGTTCAGCCTTTATGTTAGAATACGTAGAAGAGACAAGTTGGGGGGNGAGACGGGGGAGGGGCATAATCGGGGAGGTCGTGTATCAGTATAAATTACACTGTTTGTGACTATTGTATTTTATGCATGTGAAATGTAACTTGTCCGAACGCGGGCCTAGTATTTTGTCCTTGGTTAACGGTTGCTGTCTGCGGTAAAAATAGCTCTTGTTATGTCTAAACAGCTAAACCACGGAATGTTGCATTGACCGAATTATTTGGACTTGCTCTTATGTGAACTTGCCGTGAAAAGAAGACTACTGTGAATACCGTAAACTTTCTGTACTTTGAAGCATCGTGTTTCCTGAGTTTTTGCATATACTTTAATGAAGAAAACTTTTTTATCTCTAACTGTCCACAAGTGAGTAAACACTTCTCTGTTAAGACAAACTGAAACAAGAGGCTATGCAAAATTTGGCGAAGATTGATCAAAGCAAATGGGAGATATTCGCGAAAAACGAAATCGTATAATGTTGGACGGACTGTATAATTACTATAAAGCTCCTCGATGTAAAGAGGACATCTCTGCGTGATCTAGACTAGTCTAGCTTGCCCGGGTAATAATAAATAATTTGTAGAGTGGTGTAAGAGGGTATTGCCCTGGATAGGAGACACATTATAAAACTCATTACTATTCTATTAGTAGTTGCTGGGTTCAACAAAATCGAGAATAGGTCGTGGTCTTAATGGCTTTCAGTGCTGGTATCTATGTATATATCTGTTTATTGAATGGTGGGTGATGAAGGTCATGTTGGTGGTGGTACTGGTGACGGTAGTGGTGGTACTGGTGACGGTAGTGGTGGTACTGGTGACGGTAGTGGTGGTGAAGGAAATAGCTGCTATAGCAATCTTCTCCAAATTTGTCCCATGAAATTCAAGATAAAGCCTCCATGTTGACATGTGATGCCATATCCCACAAAATTGACGTATAGTGTAAACTAGATCGTTTTTAAATAGTGAAATTCAACAAAGTTCACTTCAGCAAAATGTAAATAGTAATATGACTGCATCATCAAATCTCGCTTCCGGTGCGTCAGCCAATGAAAGCCAATGTAACAGATCATATTATTATTAGCCAATCTTATTCCTCTGACAATGGAAAAGTAGAAACCGGAAATAATAATTGCTGGAGTTGTGGCCCGCGATGCCCGAATGGCTGTGCATGAATACCAACTGAGAGTGGGCTGTTGGATCACATAATATCCTTTTTTGCTCGCATAACGAGACATCTGTCTTTATACTGTATAAAAAAAAAATGGTTTTAAGACCATTAAATTTTTCAGCTCGAGCATGCCTTTCTATAAGAATAATCGGCTATTGTTGAGACTGTCTATTATGTCTCGAAACACGATTTGTACACCTAATAATTATACTGTCACGTTCTTCGATATCCCACGGAATCTCTCCTCAGGCGACCGCCCTGCGATATACGACCCAACTTCTTCAGTACAAATAGACGGCTTAAGAATGCGGACGCATCAAATTTCGATTGGGTACGACATGAAAATCGTGACACAGGTTGTAGCGAGAACTATCTTGTTGTATAACTACTTTAAAGACGTGTCCTGACGTTCCGAAACTCTAGTATCAGCTTTTTTTAATTGTCTATTTTGTACCGTTTTAAACCTTTTTAAATCCTTCTCTACATCATATTTTTTTTCAAATGCTGATGTCACCAAATTGCCATGATTTATAAGCTTATGCGTAGGATCGCTCTCTAAGCCTATTAAGGGGAGGCAATACCCTCTCCCAGAAGTTATAATGTAGATGACATGGTGCGCAAGTTACCGCTATCAGTCCCTTGGACTTTGGCAGAGTTATGAAAACACTGATATAAAATGAAGTAACGTCTAAACAGAAAATCTAGAAACGCTCTCATAAGAACAACTTGTTTAAAGGTAACTAAGACACATGGGCGTATAAGTGTGACATAATTTGTCTGGGCTCATATTATAAAACTTGTTAACTTTGCTATTGGTATTGTTCTATGTGGCATAATTAACATTATCGACAGGTGCTAAGACAGAGCCCACACCCTGTCCGTAGATCTACACTTCCAAGGATCCAAGTGAGATTTTTCTGACCTCACGTTGCCTTCATCAACAGTCGCTAATGGAGTCGTTCGGGATAGTAGGAAGCCGCCACCTCTTCGCTCCAGTAAGATGCAAAATTTTGTCAAAACAAGGACAAACATGTGACTTTTATCAGACATTAGTGCAGCAAGGGCACGTGATCGTCAAAATGGTGCTACATCGGGATTTACAGTAGCTTGTCTTACCGAATACCCCCTCCGTTTTTCTTGATTTTTGTACCGGTACTGACTAAATATAATGACTCTATCTCAGTCAATCCCTTGTAAAGCTCTAGTAGTCCATGCCTTTTTGTGATTTTTCCGGTCTCATATTGCGTTTATGAACAGTCGCTAAGGAAGACACTGGTACCATTATGAGACGGCCACGTCGTCCTTCCAGTAAGATGTAAAATTTTGTTAGAACACCGAGAAAGCTGTGACTTACATAAAAGATTTTCTTAGTGCAATATAAGGGTTTACGATAGTCACAGTGGCACCACGTCCACATAAAAATATTCGTACCGAATCCTCCGTCCTTTGAAAATCGGGGCAAGTGTATTTTGGCGAATAAATTAAACATTTATTTTTAATCAATGGTCCTGTATCGTTGTTTCGGATTACTAGAATTATTCGAGACGTCTGCACTTACACACTCATGAAAAAAAAAAGGATCATTATATGGCTCGCGAAAGTTAGATCATCGTGAAAGAAAAATAAACGTGACTTTACTAACCACATAAGTAATTTCAGTAGCTTTATGATTATTACTGTAGATCTTGGTATCGTAGAGTCTATACAAATGACAAAAGTCTTACTAAACACTATCAGTGCTCACCAAGCAAACTCTCTTGGCTCTTGGACTAGATGCACTATGCTGTCGTTACCTACATGTAGTGTAGTGTAGTGTAGTGTAGTGTAGTGTAGTGTAGTGTAGTGTAGTGTAGTGTCGTGTCGTGTCGTGTCGTGTCGTGTCGTGTCGTGTCGTGTCGTGTCGTGTGGCGGGACGGGGCGTAATGTAGTGTCGTGTCGTGTCGTTTCATGTCGTGTCGTGTCGTGTCGTGTCGTGTAGCTTGCATGCTGGTGGTAACTACGAGAAACGCCATTGATATTTCGGGGATTTCCCGCCGATACCGCCAACTCACATCACGACAGCATAATACATACCGGTACGGCCTGTGATTTCATATTGAACGAATACTTTAAAACATCTCAAGACATGGAGATTCCTTACTTTCTCGTTGCATATTCTCTTCTCCCCCC
>JAWQUT010000018.1:3657492-3666163 GCA_033807755.1 Ellobium chinense | reverse complement strand
CCCCCCCCCCCCCGGCTTCTAACGCCTGTTCTTTCTCAAACTTTCTCATGAGATGAGAAGCCAAAGTAAGGGTCAGGCAATGGTTTAAAATGCACGTTTGAGCTCGAACTGTTACCAAGATTATTATTGATTTGTTTCAATCTTTAGGAGGTGTCGATTGAGATTTATAGAGATGCGACATTGTTCTGAAATCTCTAGTCTTAAAGGAAACAAAGAATATTCCTCGTTAAAGCCAGATGGCTTGTACTGATTTAGGTATGCCGCTAATTCTTTAGTCAATAACCGTTCTCCACTAGCTACTCAAGAGCTAAATAAACACTGGGAAATCGACAGGTGGGATACAAGAGGATGAGCTCTGCAAGAAGCAGACAGTCTGGAGAAGATGTTACAGAAATTGGGAGCAAGAGAGGGGGGAGGGGAAGAGACTGGATTTTTTTTTTTTTTGGTATTGACAAAACTCTGAAAGAAGAGAGACTGTTCGAGAGAGAATAGGAGAATCGGAGAATAGTCTAGAAGTAGGATTTCCAGACAATGCGGTGTAGAAAAAAGAGAGGAAGAAAGTCTTCGAAAGTAGAAGTATTGTAGCATCTCCATTCATAGAACTTGAGCATGTTTTTAACTTTGATAATATGGTCGTCAGAGATGTGACACATCTCACCCCATTCTTACCAAGCTCCCACTCTTTCTTTTCTGGCATGGATTTCAAATTAAATCCATCTTCCCAGAAACGCTTTCATTTTGAGTGACCATTGAGTCATAACATCCAGCCTCTCAACCCCTCCCCCCTGCCACGCCCCTTTTTTCAACGGTGCTGGGGATCTCAATACGTTACAGTAAGAATAATACGTAGTGTATTGATAAAACCAATGCTAAAAGATAAACTTGTACAGTGGTACGAAGAAGGGAAGGTATTACATGGAAATGATAGTATGAGGAAAATAAAATGGGCGAGCAGTGCCTAGAATTAATATACTATATTATTTCCGTTCAAAACCACTGTTTATGTGGTGACTATGAGAACTCTGTACCAACTAGAGTTATCTCTTCAACCTCCTGCATTTTCATTCCTTGTCCTTGTAGTTCACGCTCTAAAACTCCACACTGATCAGGAGTTCTGGCACTCAAACAAAAAAAAATATTGTGGGATCAGAGAAATTCATTTGGCAATTTTCTTTTGTTTTGTAGGAAGTCAGTGATTTATTAGTTCATCTCTAGGATTACGGTCTATAGTCTGGGTTATAATATTATGTTTTGTGGTTCTGCAACATTGAACTGTATTTCAGGACGTTTTCTCTGAAATGTTAGATATGGTGGACCACTATTTTATATATATATATATATAGACTATATATATACATATATATAGAGAGAGAGATGAATTAGCAACGTGAATATTGATATGAACATGCCATGTTGTTATAAGTCGTCATCATTATCGCCATCTCCATACCATCCTCTTCATCTTGTCAATCAATTTTAACAATCTTGAATAGGCCATTGAGAGTCGTTATATTACAACATTTTTTTTTANGGGGGGGGGGGGGGATGTGGAGGGAGAGAGGCAGTGGAAAAAGATATAAAAAATCCAAATTGGTTATTTGTTTTCGTGAATTGTCTTCATCTGAGGCGTGGTCTATTTTGTATAGTGAAGAGAATTAATTTGTCTTCCTGATACTCATAGAATTCACACAATATGGACTCTATTAGGCTATCATAAAGCACTTCCTTCATGACTACTCTAAATATAAATATAAATCTAAGTTTATAAGCTTTCAGAAAATATTAACCTGTTACAATTATGTTGGTGGGTGTAGGAATGTATTTATGCATTCGCTAGTGTCCTTCATCGTTCTGAGTGTGTGGGGTGTGGGTGAAGTTTGTTTGTGGCTTGTTCTTAGTCAGTCATAAAGATTAATGCTGTGTCATTCGATCGTTATTGTTGGAATGCGAGTCCGCCTACAAATGGCAAATAAAAAGAAACAATGAAAATATGACTTTTTTTTTACCCCGTAGAGAAATTCTTTTACAATGCCATACAATACTATACATCTCATTCATAATACAAACACATAGAACATAGCACATCATACATGTAAATACAATATATTACAATTGAAATATACTCAGAGACAAAAGAAACGCGAAACATTAATAACGAAAAGAGTGCACTAAAATTAACAACGTTTTATCATAGTTTGTAAGTGAAATTTAATTTTTCAAATTTCAACACTCGTAAGCGTGTCAGTGGATGAATGTTTCAGTAATTGTTTTACGTCACTGGATTGAGTCTATGACTTTGACCTTGGAGCATAAAGTCAATACCGCGTGTGACCTCCGTTGGCTGCAATGACAGCTCTGCATCTTCGTGTCATAGAGCTGACTAGAGTGTTGATTTGTCCATTTGGGATCTGCGCCCACACATGGCCAATGGCTGCAGCCAGTTGAGGAGCTGTGCGTGGTCGTGGTCTCATCTGGTTGAGCTCTCTCTGGATAGCATCCCAAACGTGTTCGATGGGGTTGAGGTCAGGCGAACGGGACGGATGAGGCAAAAGATTGATGTTGTTCTGCCCCAGAAACTGTTGTGTTGCACGGGCAGTGTGAGGTCTCGCATTGTCTTGCTGAAAAAGAAAGTTTTGATGCCTCTGGAAAAAGGGCACCACATGAGGCTGAAGAACTTGGGCGATGTATCGCTGAGCTGTGACCCCATTTTCTTGTCCACGACCCAGATTCTGGAAGACGACTGGTCCAATCCTTTGATTCAGGGCGATTGCTCCCCAAATCATGACGCTTGCACCTCCCCAAGGGTCTCTCTCTAAGACGTTGGCATTGGCGTAGCGCATCAGGTCTCTGCGCCACACACGGATGCGTCCATTTGCAGGGTCAACGCAGAATCTGCTCTCGTCTGTGAACAGCACTCGTCTCCACTGTCTATTCCTCCAGTTGACGTGCGCCTGAGCCCACTGAAGGCGGTCACGGCGATGCCGAGGGTCAGAACTGGTCTACGACATGGCCTCCTGCACTGGAGGCCCGCAGCTTGCAATCTCCGCCTCACGGTTCTGCTACTCAGTGCTCGTCCAGTTCTTCCGATGGTGTTCCGGGCGGTCTCAGCGGCTGTCTGGAACGGATCTACCCGGTTCTGGCGCACGATGAGGCGGTCCTGGGCAGCAGTTGTCGCCCTTGGTCTACCACTTCTGGGGAGATCCCTGGTGGCGTTGGTGGCTCGAAACCGGTTCTGCAGTCTGTAGATGGTGGACACGTGGACGCCTTGAGCAGTTGCCACACGATCAACTGAGTCACCAGCCTGCAGCCGTCCAATGGCCCTCTCACGGTTTTCCGGTAAAAGTCTTGGCATCTTCATACTGCTTTCTGTTTCAACTGAATCTTACATTTCGAGGCTTCGAATTTATAGGCCACGCCTACGTGACCTCATGAGCACAAACTCAGAAATCGAACGATGTTACAAGTGAGTACCCGTGGGCTGTTTTCATTGTTTACTTGTTTGTGGCGTAAGCGACCAATCAAAACACTGAAGTGCTCGAATGAGGTCGCTTTAGAGGGTTCAGACCATTGCTCTATAGGATATGTAAATAGTACTCACATTTGGAAACTTTTATTTGCTCTGTTAGCACGATGGACATTTCGCGTTACTTTCGCCTCTGAGTATACATAACAAAGTCATTGCTCTCCCCCCCAGCTCTAAAGCCAGGTATTTATTTACACCTGAGTCCAGTGAGGAAATGTAAGTGAAGTGTCTTTGCCAAGGACGCAACAACATTAACCGCCCAGCACACGAGTCAAACATAACAGAAACTTTAGGCCTGGACTTGAGAGTCTTCAGTGTCTGAACTCACGAACTGCCTTAGTTCAGCTGAACTTGCGTTCACAGTTCTAACACTAGTCTAGATATTCCATATCAGTTTTTCCTTGCCGTAACGTTTGGAGGAGAGTAAACGAGCAATATATGCCTACTTTGTAGACATTATGAATGGTTTCTTTTCTTATAAAATGTGGAAAAATAGAATAGCGCTGCCCAAGTAGTCCTGGTGCTGGCAGGGTTCTCGCGTCCATCCGAGGTTAAGAAAGACACCCGACATTTTATGATTCTACACCACAAGACGTTCAAAAAAGCCAGGGTGTCAAGCTAAAATCAGTTACGTTTTCTCTGTATTGCCATATAAAGACATAAATGTGGGTTATCAATTTAAAAAATAATTGAAATCACATTTTGCCATCCTGCAACATCAAGAATGTTTGAAACCTATAAATTGATGCAGTATGAAAGACAGAATGTCTACCGTCTACCTACAAGGCTGNGGGGGGGGGGGGGGGGGGCTGTATGCCCAGGGGAAAATATTTGCGCACCAATACTGATGCTTTTGCACGAAATTATGCCCCAAATTGACGTTCATTTTGAAACAAGCGCCACAAGGATAAAGCCGTCGGCAATTTAATATGGCAGTTTGAGCTTTCGCACTTTTCCAAAAACTTTCTATAGGTGTATTCTATGCATTCATTTGCTCATAACGTTGATTTCAAATTGGTGACGTATCCTATTATGCTTCCCCTAATCTTTTGTAATTCGAGCGGCCTTTAAGTCCAAGAACTCCTAAAAAGTGAAGATGAGGGCGAAAAAATCTGAACAAAATTGAAAACAGTCTTTAAGGATGTGTTTGTGCAGCTCAAATAATATGCTATCATGAACTGATGAAGTCAAATAACTTGAGTTATATCATCCTGAAATCAGACAATGAAAATGGCTTCATCACTGTCTAGCTGATAACACAAACTTGATGTTGTCTGTAATTGAAATATGGACAAGGACAAGCCAGTTCTGTCGCCATTATTAGTGACATTCATGACTGACATTAATATTGATACTGATATTATTTTTACTTTCCCCTAGGAATGTTTTTACTCCATGGAGTCACTCGGATATCCGGTCTCCATCGTGGGATCGTGTATTTCAGTAGTCACGTTGTGGATAGAACATACCTTTCCCAGTTAGACTGTACACGTTCAGATGAACTTGTGTGAACTTGTGTAAGAAGAGCGGGGGAAAAAAAGAACAATACGAATTCCTCAGGAAGTGAAACGGATAGAGCTGTCAATATGGCGGAAGGCCGAGATGTCTCAAGCCATTTAGATCAAAGACAGTGGTGGAGTGGGTTTCTAACTTTGATTTATTTTGTTATCCTGGCTTTTAAGTTTCCCGCCCCTACCCACCCCCAACCACACACACACACACACACACACACACACACACACACACACACACACACACACACACACACACACACACACACACACNCACACACACACACACACACACACACACACACACACACACACACACACGCACACACACACACCCTCTCCCCCCCTTTCTTCCCAGCTTAAACAAGTAATGTTATTTGTTATACAGTGGCACAACAGCAAGTGCTTGGTGGAAGGGACACGTATTACTATACGGACACAGTGACTGTTACTATTGACATAAAAGCCAGTGTCGATGCATGATTAAGTGATAGGTATGCAAACATATATTTTTAAGAAATCTGTGAGACAAGAACTGTTTTTTGTTTGTCGTGAAAATCTGATTTTCGCGAATTTGGCGACTTCGGCTTTTGACTCGCGAAAATGTTCACGGCAGTGAACAGTGCCCAACTAGTCCACGTATGTACAACCACTTAGTTTCGAAAGTACAGCTCGCAGCTTTTTGATTGTTAGGATTTATCAGTTCGTCTTTGCTGTAGTCCTGTATGAAAGTTCACTGGCAATAAAGAAGAAAAACAAGAAGACGAAGAAGAAGATAAGGCAAACATTTTTATTTATCAGCTGTCCTATAATGTCACCCTGGATTCCTTTATAACTTCCGCATTCATAAACATCATGAAAGAAACATCATCCGGGGCTCGTGAATATTATGTTGATCCTCTCAAAAAGCCATTTTCGGTGTTTCGCAAAAAATAGACCCTCTCGAAAAATATCACTTATACAGTAGCTTTGCAAGCCACGTTGAATGCTTTTTATATTAAAAAAAACAACAAAACAACTCTCCTATAAAAGACGAAGCAGTGCACTCAATATATTGTCGTCCTTAGAAGAGATAGGATATTTGCCTGGTGTCTGAATTGTTCTAGACTTTTGCATTGCGTTGTCTATTGGCCAATGTTTACATAAATCCTTTCAGCCTGAAATGAACTTGAACTTCTCGGAAGTTCTCGAAAAAAATGTTAAAAGTCAAGATAAAGTTTTATGCTGTAAGTACCTTGGGAAAACATTTCATTTATATTTTCCTCAGTCCATCGGTTTGTAAAATGAGGACCTTGCTATAGGCAGTGGAAGATATTGTCAGAATGCTCATGATAAGCGCCTGTAAATGGCAGCGACATTGTATGCTCCCCAAGGAGCTGAGATGAGAAAGTCCTAGAGTGATCAGACCTGCTGAGGTAATAATAGTGTGAAGTCGCGTGAGCGGGCATTGACCTTGATACGAGACTTATAAACCGCATTATTATTATTATTATTATTATTATTATTATTATTATTATTATTATTATTATTATTATAAGTACTTTGAACTTCACTGATTTTGAACTTCTTAGAATGAAATACAACAACGGAATCGAAGGTCAAAGGCTGGGATTAGCTTCCACTGATTAATACTTTGAGCTTGAACTTTTTGGAATACCAAAACAAAGAAAGCGAAAGGTCACAAGCTGGGATTCCCTTCCACTACAGTACTGCCACCCGAAGACTTCCACTCTGAAGTCAACGGGTAAATTTCGTGTCTGGAAAGTTCACCATGGGACTCTTTTATCACTGAAAGCCTGAACGCGTGTCTCTCTCTCTCTCTCTCTCTCTCTCTCTCTCCTCTCTCTCTCTCTCTCTCTCTCTCTCTCTCTCTCTCTCTCTCTCTCTGTATTCATTACTCTGGTGTCCGACCGTTATTCAGAACTAAAACAATCCATTTCCACCATAGGAGAGTCACCCTCTGGATAGTGAGGACACAAACGTCCATCTGAGTGACAGGATTCTAATGAAAATGGCTAGACTAATCAGAGCGACACACCTTCAAAGGGAAAGCTACATTGTAATTATACTAAGTGAGGTATGACAGGAAGAAAAATGCCAAATCAATATCAAGGCTAAGGAAATAAATTAAGTTTGTTGTTGTTGTTGTTGTTGTTGTTGTTGTTGTGTGACAGCAGATAGGACTTCAAGAATGAAATGACAACCAATAACAAATCAAAGCTATCGACTAGATGATATCAAATGTGTGATACCTCTCTGAATGGGTTATATGTTTTTCTAATCATTATGATCACTGTGTCGTATGATATCAGGTTGTTGTTGTTGTTGTTGTTGTTAGTGGTGGTGGTGGTGATGCTGATGCTGATGATGATGATGATGATGGTGGATCATCATCATCATCATCATCATTATTTGCAAAACATTTATCCGCACTGGATCTAAATAAGTAAAGCAAGAAAACTATAACAATTTAACAAATTTAATGCACAAATTTTCGGACTGGCGTCCTTCTTCAGGTGTAGAAAATAAATGAACTAAGAATGAAATGTCATTATATGAAAAAAAACAAAAAACTATGATCAATAGTCATGAAAAAGCTTAAACAAACACATTTATCAAAGGAACGGAACAAAGGCGAACAGTAACAATGAAGGTGAACAGTTGAACAGGACTCAGCAAGTATACACTGATTTCTTTACAACAAGACGAAAAACCATAACTATTTACCATCACTAACTAAAACACACGTATTCTAACTGTCATCATCATTATCATTTATAACTGAGAAAAATTAAAAGCTCAACCTTAATTCGAGGAATTTATTAAAAATCTAGTGAAGAAACAAGAACAAAAATTACTTTAAAATGTTTCAGCTCTAAGACCTTTATCAATAGAAAGAAACAAGAAGTATAACTTTCGCAATAAAAGCAACCACATTAAGAAGAAAAAGAAACGACAAGCATGGAAGAGTGAGCTGAAAGTCAGTTATTGATCGATTAAGTGGGGCGGTCTTAAAATAGTGGGTAAAGACAATAAGAACTGAACCTGGATCACGGGATAAAACAGTTGGTAGTGGAGTGAATTAAGGTAAGAAGAAAAGAGTTGTGTGTAAAAGGGGGGGAGGGGGTATGAGAGGCTCCCCCAAGAAAAATCTGAGCTACAAGCAGTCAATAATATAGGTGGAGGGAGAAAGCAGTGGGTCAAGTTAAGAAGTCATACATATCATAAAAGAGACAAACTTGGTATATCTCGATAATAAAGAAATACGACTAGAAGAGGCCTAACTATGCGCTACCACAAACATAATAACATTATCAAGTCAAATAAGTACATGTTATGCAAGGTAGGTAAATACGGAAATTCGAAAGGAAGGTTACTGAAGTGAGGATCTTCAATATTAAGACCTCCACGGCAGCAGTGAGACCCCAGGTTCCACATCCAGTAGGACTCTCGCTCGTTAAGGGCAGTCCCACTGGGGACATCATCGTCATTATCATCATCATTAAAACTAAATATGATTCTGCCCAATGACACAAAACATTATCATCATCATCATCATCATCATCATCATCATTATCATCATCATGACGACAACGTTTTCAGTTTTTCTTGGTGATGTTAGTGTTGCTGATCCACA
>JAWQUT010000018.1:3626297-3638955 GCA_033807755.1 Ellobium chinense | reverse complement strand
TATATATATATATATAGGTACTCTGTTTCAAAATATAACTTCCCCAACAGTTTCCGTTTGCTATAACGTACTCGGCCTCCTGCTTTCTAGGAGATTATTGCTAAACAACAAAACACCTCGTCTTCCATTTTTTGACTGCTCTTTGTTGTTGTTGTTGTTGTTGTTGTTGTTGTTGTTGTTGTTGTTGTTAATGTTGTTGTTGTTGTTTGCCACCTACCGAGAACTCACAAAGAGAACGAGCAGACAAAACAGACATATTACTGTTGTTTGTTCACCCGGACTTCTTAACGTTTTTTTTTTCTTTTGGTTCAAAGATAGCGAAGGGCGGAATCTGAATCATGTCATGCTATTGAGTCTTGATTTCAGTCAGTAATGTAAAAAAATCGGAATAACCTGGAAATCATATTATTCACGTTTACATAAAAACCATAATTCAGGACATTTGGGTGAACTTTCTAACTTCATCCATTTGTAATCTTTTTTTGTGATCGGATTGTCCTAACAGAATGAGGTTTTCGGCATACAACATCCGGTTACGGTTCCGTTTGCGTCCTACGTTGACCATAATTTTATAAAAGATTTATCAGGTCAGAAAACTCTAAACTACAGTAATCATGGCGTTAAAAACAGAAGCAAATTACAAGAACTACTATGAAAATCTCATTGTATCTCCAGAGACTTTGAAATCATAATCCACTTGTCAAATTTCTAGCTCGGGAACAATCCAAACAGAACTATCTTACTGCCTTATTTCTGAGAAATATGGCTCATCCCTGTCTCCGGACATTTCAGCTCTCAGACTAAGATAGACAGACAAATCCTGGAAAGCTCGTCTATCCTCCGTTTTCTTTCAAGTACAAAACATGCGCTAATGGTCCTTCAAAATTTTTAATGGATGATTTGAGATCCTATCAGACGATCGTAGTTAGCATTTATAAAGTTGGCTTTTCAGACTAAGTCGTCTTTGACTATTTTATCTTGTACAACACGCCCGAGGTATAAAAGGAGAATGTACATTAAAGACCCGCCCGAGGTATAAAAAGAGAATGTACATTAAAGACCCGCCCGAGGTATAAAAGGAGAATGTACATTAAAGTCCCGCCCGAGGTATAAAAGGAAAAGAGAGGCATGATGGGACACGATACTAATTTAGATTTAAATGCAACGCTTTACATTGGAGTACTTACATTATTCAAATATATCGGATAAAGCTTTTCATACTGTACTCAAAACTTTACAGAGTGCTAGCTTACTGTCCTCCAAAACATAACGGTAAAGAACAACTGGTATATAAAGTTTAACACGTTTTAAATATCTTATCATAATAGTTAAAAATAAATGAAAGCAGATTCATGTGAGTTGAGGCAATATCAATGGCCATTTCTGTAGACGAAGTTTGCCCTAAGATTGTAATGATCGGAAGGCGCAGCTTCAAGACTTCTCTTGTCTTTCACTGACACGTTATTTAAAAAAAAACAACTTCCGTACACGAAAAGAAAAAATATTTAATTGAGTTTTTCTTCCTCCTGCGGACTAATTCACTGGCCTATCATGAACCAAGGATAATGGAAACGTAGCACCGAGGAAACGTAGTATTGATCTAGGCAATTCGTAAATGGCTTTTGAAATAAGTGTGCGTTTTACCTACTATGGCGAGAAATGTGTAGAGGGCGCCCAAGGTCAAAGTTGCCACTCAGCACCCTTTTCCCCCTCCCCTCCCTTCTTCCCTCCCCCCCCTCGNTCCCCTCCCCCCCTCGCCCCGCCACCCACAAGCATACATACATACATACACACACTTACATACGCACACACACACACACACACACACACACACATACTCATACACACATACATACACACACACACACACACACACACATATACTCATACACGCATACACACACATATACACATACTCATACACACACACACAGACACATAGATACAAACCAGGTCATGCGGAACAAGGAGTGGGAGATCATTAAAATTTGAGCCTTTCTCAAGCCCGTTACCCCTTGGCTGACAAGGACGGAGGGCATAAAAAAGGATGTTTAGTACTAGTAACAGGAGAGCCAGACTAGTATCAACTCTTGGTCTTACATTGAGGAGGATGTTGGGAGGAAAGGGTTGGGGATGGAAGTGGGGAGCGGGGCACGAAGAAGTAACTACGGTCCTGAGTCTATCTCGTGTTCCGATTCAGTACAGTGAAGTCGCAGCCACTGCCTTAGTACTCTGACTTCCTGCAGGTAATGGTCCAAGCATGGAACTTCCGGACCTTTAAATAGTCATCACATTTGGTACGGTTTCCGTTTTTAGATGCGTCAGTGACTTCCAACGATGTTAATGTGTACTAACCCAAGTTTTACTTGCATTAAGATGATTGTGATGATCTAGAAAATCTATACAGTTTAGTGACGACCGTTTCAAGCTGTTTGTACTATTGGCACTGTCTTGTATTTAGATCTTTTAGTCCGCTGAATAATCTGTCTTGAAACCAGTGTTGGTAGGTCAGATTTAATAAAATAGCTAAACGATACTTAAAATATCTCCCCCCCCCCCCNNAAAAAAAAAAGGCAACAAAATCTTCAATAGTAATTAAAAAGTATCAGACTTGCTAAAAATAAAATTACTATCAAATAATCATTATCACGCACAACAATACTATCGAAAGTTGTTTTTTTTTCGGGAGTGGGGTTGACTTGAATAAAAACAACTTTTTAGCTGGATGGTTTTTCATTCTTCTTTTACGAAACACTTTTCTTTACGAAATGTATAGAAATGAATTAAAAATTCAACTCTTAGAAAGTAGCCAAAATATCGCTAAGTGTAGCCATGTGTTGTTTTGTTTTTAAGCGCCAAACACTTAAAAAATGAGACAAATTAGGCTAATTAGTAGCCAGCCCGGTAATACTGTTTGAAATGCTTTATATCAACAGGGAGTATGAACAAAATAAACACTCCATGCAGGGTCAGCTGGGAGCTTGTGCATTAACAATAGCCCCACCCAAAAAAACACACCATTTTAGCTTTCTTTTTTTTTAAACATAATATTCGTCTAATGTACGAGACCGTTTCTTTCTTCAAGAGCGAGCCTGTTCCTTCCATTATGTCTAGCAGCTCTTTATTTCCTAAGGAGTACAAAATCCCATAACTTAGTGGTTTTGTTGTTGTTCTTGTTGTTGTTGTTGTTGTTGTTGTTGTTGTTGTTGTTGTTGTTATTTTCCTGAGCGGGGAGGGCATTTTTTTCCAAGATAATAACACTACACCTGATTTTTTTTCCTATGTTGTTTTTTTTTGTGGCCACACGTGATCCGAACGATGCCAGGCCTAGTCTAGTAATTCTGTTCTCGTCACTAACTTGAGTATTTGTCTTATAAATGACAATCTAAACACAGCAAAATGGCCTTACCAAAAGCAATTTTTACGTCTGTGTTTGTACCTGAATAGACTAGGGTGTCCATAACCTTTACACGTAGTTTGTTTATCTTTTGACGTTGTTTACTCACAGTTTAGATGACATGACATTTCTAATTCCTCCTGTCATGATTCTATGTGGTTTAGCTCAGTCTATGATCATCTCATCTGATTTACTCTAGTCTAGAGCCTTTACTCATGTCTGCCTCGGATTTCACTGCTATAATGTCGCAGTTACCGCACAGCTGATATTACCTGGAAATTTGAATCTGGCTTTTCAGATGAAATCGATCGAATGATTTTTTCCCTTTTTTTTTTTTATTCTGGGATTATTTATATTCAAAATCGTGCATATACAATTATATTTAAAAAATAGTATAGCAGCGGAAAATACATAACGGCAAAACAGTGATCTATGATCTGCAGTATTTAGTTCGCCTAGTTGACCAAAATAACCTTTGTTGTTGTTGTTGTTGTTGTTGTTGTTATTGTTGTTGTTTAAATCTGTGTCTAGTCCTGAGTAGCACTGACGATGTATGTACTTTGCACAACAAATTCAATGGATCGTCTCAAACCATTTTATTACAACTAATGAACTCCTTTTCTTTAATAAATGTATTCGACTCCTCCGACTGCAGTGAGACGAGTAAGACATGGAATTTCAGTTTTGTTGCAAAGTTCTTGCTGTAAACATCTATTCTTGCGCGTTGTTTGACCTACTTTTGTCAAAGATTTAAAGAACTGCGTCGGAATCCGTCTTCCCTAGGATGTTACGGTAAATGTACGGTGATGGTGTCAGAGATTTGTAAGGTCGACAGCATTTTACAGTCGCATACCAAAATATGTTGAAGATTGACAAGAAGGTCAAGTCACAGTCGCTGTAGTCGTGTGGGCAGATGAAAAGTAAATGAAGTGAAGAGTTGTGGTCAGATCATGACGCCAGAAGTGCTATATTACACAAAGAAGTTTTTGTTTCATTAAACTTTGTTTATTCTCACTCATATTTTTTCGAAATGCTGCTTTAAAAACCTCACTGATATTCACCCAAGGTAGCTTTCGTGATGAAATAGGGTCGTACTGAGGGATACGGTAATTCTAGCAGAGAGTAATTTCCCTTTGAAGTTAACATTCACATCGCAACACTGGGTTTCCATTTTTGGTTTTCTGAGGATGAGAACGTCTCAGACAGTGGAGTTAGTAGGACATAACAAAAGAGAGTCTTAGACAGGGGTGGTCATTAGGAAGGTAGCGACTTCCTTTCTTTCACAGTAGTTTGCCTGGTTATGAAAACCAACACGCTGAGGTGGCCATTTCCCAGTGAACAAACGAAGGTTGTGTGACAGCGACCAGAGAGAACTGTTTTCCTTAGCAAGTCAAACTAATAGGGAGATAAGGACAGGCGTGTAGACAAACAGACAACAGATGCAGAGACAAACAGACCGAAAACTGGCCGAAAAACAAAGTCTGTTAATAGCACCTATCATCTGACAAAGAGAGAGAGTTTTGTTTGTTTGTTAATTTGTTTCTTCTCTAAACTTCTTTTTTGTAATGGCATAGACTAGTCATAAAATCTTTAAGAAAGAAAAAGCCGGAACCCACATAATGGATGTTGCCCACATGAATCATGTTATGGCCATAGTTAGCATGACATTGTGTTTGATAATTCAGAACTTGCGTATTAACGACGGGATCTCACATCTTAGTGGAAAAAAAAAACAAACCTTAACTCTGCATATTGAACGTCACAAAGGATGCATTCAGCATCGATGCACTAATATAACTCTTACGATGGTAAGAGATCCCATCGTTCATGCGCAAAGTCTCAAGTATTACATTGGTCTCTGGCTCAGTTTACAGCAGACTGTGGAGGAAATGTTTTTATGGGCTTTTAGGTGGACCTGCTGGTAGGTAAATGAACGAAGTAAAGGTTAAAGGTAAAAAGCCATAAAATATCCTTAAGCTGCTTCCACCTTCAAAGGAATCGATCATCAGTCCATGAAACACGCCGCTCATAAAAGTTGCGAAATGTTGTTTTGGTTTGGTTTATTGAGCCAGTAAATGTTGGTCGTAACGACCACTATCCAGAACATAACAACTTTTACGATACGGTCTAGTCTAGTGAACCAACATCCAGATACGACAGTCTTCGCTTAATCGCAACAATTTCCGCACATCAAAACGCTACATTTCCATATAAAACTAACTGGAATATGTGCAGCTTTTCATTGGCAATTTGTTTTTGTTTTTTCTTTCTATACGAGGAGTTGTGATTAAGCGGAGTTGACTGAAATAGTAAACACCTACTGAGCTTGTCGCAAAAATCCGTTTAACAAGTAGACTTATCATTGACTTTTTAAGTTATTACCAGCTGAATGGAAAGGATTTCAAAATAAAAAATCCAGTCAAGACGACACCCTTTCTGCACAGACATGACCATATTTACAACGGTGAATTAGACTTGATACTAAGACAAATCTATTTTCCAGCCAAAAGTATAGATGGAAGGAACCAAATATATCATAAAAAGGTGTTTTCAAGGCTGTTCAGACAAAAAAGTGTATCATTCACCCATTCTATACTTTCATTCACGCAATTCTCACACAGATCATTCATAACATGCATGTTTATGCGTTGTGTTTTTTTTTTTAAATTTTGTTTTGTTCTTCCAACATCGGCCACTCAAAATAGAAAATACTCTCAATGCTCAGTGTCTGCCTTCACTCTACAATCGCATGCTTCATTCGTCCAATTCTTTCATTCTTTGTTTCTCTTTCGTTTTTCCTTTTTTTTTCTTTGTTTTCTTTCTTTCTTTCTTTCTTTCTTTCTTTCTTTCTTTCTTTCTTTCTTTCCTTCCCTTCTTATTTCATTTCTTTCTTTCTCTCCCTTCCCTCACGCCTTTCTCTTGTCTTCACTTTCTGTGCTAGGATGTAAACTTGGATGTCTTGGATGTGTGTCATTGACCCAGAGCCCAATAAAGACGTTGAATCTTGAATTTCAATCTGAATCTTAATCTATACAAAATAATCTGCATTTAAACCAAGGATCCTATGAAGCTGTCGTCTCTATACAATAATGTGTGGTATGTTGACATATTTGTTTACTTTCTGTAATCGTCTTAGACACTTGTTTTTAATTTTGTCTTTGAACTTGCTTGGCAAAGACAGAGATCGACAGAGAGAGAGGGAGAGAGACGAGAGAAGACAGAAAGAAAATGAGAGATAGAAGACAGAGAGAGACAGAGACAGATAGAGGGACAGACAGTGGAAAACAGATAGAGAGAGAGATAGATAGAGAGACATGCGAAAGAAAGTAAGAAAAAGAGAGAGAGAGAGAGAGAGAGAGAGAGAGAGAGAGAGAGAGAGAGAGAGCGAGCAGCTAGTGTTTACGGGTGTACAAAAGAAAATCCATTTACAGATCATATGTGGCCTCCTTATTTCAAGACATTTTACTTTGTACATTCGGTTTGAACAAGAGCCATCACTTACCACCACCTCGTCCCTGCCCCGCCCCCAGATAAGAAAAGTGGACTCGATGGCCAGGCACCCCTCCCCCCACCCCACATACCTTACGCCACCTATCCTTCCTCACCGCCACCCTACTCCCCACCCCCGCCCCAAAAGGATTGTTAGACTTTCTTTAAATCGATACGTATATCTGGATATGTTGTTGTTGTTGTTGTTGTTTTTGTTGTTGTTTTCCGCGTGTACATTTGTCCGGGTGTCTGTCCATCTGTCTGCTTATGCACTGTCCAATGGTAGCGATATGTCCATATTTTGTAAACTTGTTACAGTTGAAATAAACTTGTGAAATGTGAAGAAAAAAATCCTGGCTGGGAAAACATATCGGACTAGAACAGACTTGCTGCAAAGTGCTCGGGGAGGTTTGCTACGGTCCTGATTGAGATCACGACATTGTTTTTTAATTACGTCACTGTAGCGAGCAAGTGTCAATCAGTATTGGCGTGTAGTGAAGAGGCACTGAATACGATAGCTTCTCCTTAGAAACGCCACTGACGTTGCTACTTTAATTCACAAACCAAGACGCTGTGCAGGAAACAGAATACTTCTTTATTGGTAACAATGTGTAACCAGCAAATAATTCACAAAGCACAGACCATACCAGCCAACTCTCAAATAATTCACGATGCACAGACCATAACAGCCAACTCTCTCAACTCTCTCACTCTCGTGCCTTTTATAATAATTTCAGTAGAAATTCCAGAATAAATGATGTCATCATCATATGATGCGCCCAAACAAACATGCTAAGTCTAGAACGTACGAGCAGCAACTTCCAGACTAATTAGAATCAAAACATTCCGATCGCGGCCCCACTCGAACCCTCGAGAAGGCTAATACTGCGTTCACTCGAAGCATCCTACCCGAACCTTCGGGACGGCTAATACTGTGTTTACTCAACGTACCATACGGTCGACCTGACCTTGACACTAGACAGTCTCACTAGCGGTACTGCCGCCGTAATTAAAAGAGAGGAAAAAAACAACTGATCTCAGCAAGGCCGGCCGCTACTAACGCGTAACTGCAACATTCTCGAATCATGAAGGACCGGAGCCGCGTGCGGNTGCAAAGTGCTCGGGGAGGTTTGCTACGGTCCTGATTGAGATCACGACATTGTTTTTTAATTACGTCACATCTTCCCTAAGGTTTTCTGTTCTTCTCAAATGACCGCTGTAAACACGACGTCACTTATAAACCAGGAATGATTATATCCATTTTCTTGTCCTCCTTTTTACATTTCTAAATGGGTAATTTTCTGGTTGTACCTACGTTTGTTTCCACAAATTAAGTCCATCAGCATCAAAGTGATTGTGGAATCAGAGTGATCAAACAAACAGGGATATAATATTATCCGAAAAGAAATGGTTTAATCCTCATATTATTATATTTAAAGCGACTTGAAAACATCTTCTTCTTATGATCAAAGCCATTATTGTGTCTTTTAGTTCAACATGGAGTGATTCTCTCCATTTAAGTCTATTTAGGCACATTTTTTTATGAGGCAAACATGGTCATGTCGTATTTTTATTAATTAATACAGGGGTTATTATATCTACTAAGTCCATATAGACACATTTTTTTTATATGAGACCCTCCCCTCCCCCCTCCCTTAAAAAACATGCTGATGTCCTATTTTGGATCAATTATTCCAACGCCGAAGTTATTGACTTAAAACTTATATTTGCTTTCAACACTTGACTGGCATGGTTTATGGGTGAAAATAAAGCTTTCTTGTTGCTATAAGTTGATGAAGTTAGTCTTCATAAAAGTCTTAATATCTTCAAAATATCATTTTTGGACATAATATACATGTGTGGTTTGTACGCGATGACGACATATAGAATAAAAACAATGATTTAGATTTAGTTTTGCCGCCAACTGAGTGGATAGAGTACAGTGTTAGCAGATTTAGCTCCTAAAGAGCCCCAGATTTAGATCCTGCCGATTTTATAAAACCATGGCCTTTTGGTAACTTTTTGCCTCTCATCGTTTGCAAGTTAAAGCAGCATGACAATGTACTTTTCACTGAAAACATGTGCTCAGAGAACTTTATACGCGCGCTTGGAGACTGAGTTGAGACTTTTTAAAAATTTTACATCATTTCTTTTTTATGTGCCATCGCTCCACGTTTAACATTTTATATTTCTTTATACATGATAATATTTGGCATTATTTCCGTTTTTACACAATCGGCTAGTTTTTGGACCCACTCGGGTGTGTTGATGACGTTGTTTTTTTTTTTCTTTCTTTCTTTTGTAAAACTGTTTTTCAAGTTTGATTTGGCTCTTTCACAAGATCTGACCTAGTAACACTGGTAAGATATCACCAGAGCTGGTCATTTCTTATCGAATGTCCGTCCAATTCTGAGGTTGTGAAGAAGCGGATGCCGGATGGGGAGGCGAAGACCGAGAGGACGCGCGAGTGGTTACAGCTGGTGAAATGAGGAAGAATTCTCGAGGGGACGTAAACACCCCGTCATTATACATGTTCTCAACAGATATAGATCGAAGGTTGAGAAGGGCAGACAGGGGTGGATCCGGTTAAAGGCTGGTTAACAGATGTTTTTTACACGCGTGCATGTGGTTATTTCCGAACGCGATATTTTTTTTCTGCCTGGTGAAATTGGGTCTTAAAATTTGGCTTTGACGTCCATAGCATTCCTGTGTGCAGTGTGACGCATTGCTGCCAAGCGGATAATGTGAACAACAGACCGTCCTTAATTAATGAACTGTAACGAAGCTCACTCCAGGTTCAAGTAAACTAGCAGTGTAATTGTACTATTAGATCTCACTTGCGAAAGTCAAAGATACATCAGCCAATAAAAAGCAGCAAATATTACAGACTCTATCAGCCGATCATATTCCTCTGACAGTGAGAAAAATGGAAAGGGGAAGTAATGATTGCTGAAACTGTGACTAGCGAGAACTGATGACCAATCGCGCATACACATTTGAGAATTATCTATGATAGTCAGGAAATAGGAAGCCAGATTTTATCGTCTGCGGTAACTAGGGTTACGTTTGTTTGACGCCCGCGGGAGAATGAAAAGGGTAGTCTTTTTGTTCTGTGAACGGTTCCTCGGATGTTCTAAACAACTGAAGTATGAGTCTCTAAGCAAGCCAAGATGGTTGCGAATGATGCGGAAGAGCTAGAAAAGAGTGCCCTGACTTGCGAGTCGTGTTTGCTAAAGTCATGCCTTTGCCTCATTTATTAGCATACTGTCACGGTTACCGAGCTACTACTTCCGGATTTTTAACTTCTCCTCGAGCCAACACACAGGAGCAAATAAAACGTACCCGGAAGTGCAGCAGATTACGGTGCAGTTTGGGCGGTGTTAAAAACTAGGCTCAGTTGTTTATCTGTTCTTTCGATGAGAATCCATATATAAACGAACTAATAAATAATCCCAGTTTTGTTTTGAGATCCGTCTAGCGTTGATGTCTTCCCTGAAATCGAATTTAAAAAAATTATGTGTATCTTTTCCTTGATGGGCTTCGTGGCTGCTGATGCGACGGGAGTTTTTTTTTTTTTTGGCTTGGTTTGGTTTGGTTTGCAGCTAATTTCATTCCAAGGCACAGTTTTCATGTCGCCGTTTTGTTATGCATCTTTAATCTCGAGTGAGCGACTTTGCAAGTTTTTGTACAGACTTCTTGTTGCGTTTCTCGTGCATTCAGTGCTCAGGACCTGTCCGTGTTACTGTAAACCAGCAATTTTTTTTCTTATAACGGAGAAGTATTTTAAAAATTCTTGAAGAAAAGAAAATATCCCGTAAAAATTTCCGTCAATTTCGAGAGTTTATCTGATATTACTACTACAACTACTCCTCTCTCTTTTTTTTTATTTTGCTATTTTTCAGTACTACCGTGTTTACCCATCTGTCTGTATTCTGTCCTACGAGTCACCAATTTGGACACCAGGTAAGGTGCAGACATGGTCGGGCAAGGCTTCTTGTATTGTTGTTGTTGTTGTTGTTGTTGTTGTTGTTGTTGTTTTGTAGTAGTTGTTGTTGTGGTTGAGATTGTTTTGGTGGTGGTGGTGGTGCTACTGCTGCTGCTGCTGCTATCTTACCTGTCCGGTAATGAAAAGTTGTGATCCTGCAGCTAATGTGTTAACTGTGATAAAAGTGACGTCATGATGCTGCTGTGTTAATGTTTTAAATATGAGAGGAAAACAGCTGTCTCTTGCTGCTCTTCATGTTGCTGGTAATGTTTTAACGGTGTGGTATCAGTAGTTTTCACACTATTGCTGCTAGTTTTAACTGTGTGGTAAAAGTCGTTCTCACACTACTACTACTACTGCTGCTGCTGCTGCTGTTGCTGCTAATGTTTTGACTCCGTGGTAATCATCGTTGTTATGCTGCTGTTGCTGCTGCCGATGTTTTTGATTTAATTCATTTTTTTTCATTTCCATTCAGCTGTTGGGTGAGCAATGCACATCATCTTGAGTGGATTATGTATGGGCCCAACCTCTTGTGTATAGTGGTAAGAATTTTGTGTTGATGGTTATCGCTCTTTTTTTCTCTCTCTCAATTTCCTCGTCAGTCTCTTCTTCTTCTCCTTCTCTCGATTCTCTCTCTTTCTCTGTGTTCTCTCTCTTTCTCCCCTTCTCTTTCTTTCTCTCTCTTTCTAACTGTCTGAAGATTTTTTCGTATTTGTCTTGTCTTCGACGCATTTCTTAGTCGGTTGCATAGGTATAGCTTTGTGAGAAGTAGACGCCGTTTAACTATATCATAGCTGTTAAACAGCTGATGATGAGGCACGACCATAACTAGAAACAAATATAAAAATATATCTTGGATGAGTGTCTGGATGGCTGGTGGACTGATGGGCGGACGGACGGATGGACGGGCAGACAGTCGGACAGGAGAATGCACGTAAAACGTGTGTAATGCTAAGTAAAAACAAGACAAGAAGGCTAAAGACATCTTGTAGATCAGAAGACGGACATTATTATATTGTAACTGCAATGGGTAATATGATGACTGTTATAAAAAGTTTATTTTTATTTCAGCTCAACGTAGCTTTTCTTATCAACATCTTGCGAATCTTGCTCACGCAGATCCAGAGTCATCCGAACGAACCCAGTAACTACAGGTATGTATACAGGTAATATACACATTGACTGACCAGTAACAACAGGTATGCACACAGATAATATGCACTTTGACTGACCAGTGACTACAGGTATGCATACAGATAATATGCACCTCGACTGACCAATAACTACAGGTATGCATACAGATAATATACACATTGACTGACCAGTAACAACAGGTATGCACACAGATAATATGCACTTTGACTGACCAGTGACTACAGGTATGCATACAGATAATATGCACCTCGACTGACCAATAACTACAGGTATGCATACAGATAATATGCACCTTGACTGACCACTAACTACAGGTATGCATACAGATAATATGCACCTTGACTGACCAATAACAACAGGCATGTGCCTTAACTGACCAATATAGTACAGGTATGCGCTTTAACTGATCAGTAAAGATAGGTAGGCGCCTTAACTCACAAGTGACTTACAGGCATGGGCCTTATCAGACAGGTAAGTGCTTTGGCTGATCATTAACCAGAGTTATGTGCCTTGTCTAGTAGAATGTAACATGAAGAAATGCCTGAAAAGACGACGTCTCTCATTTTAAAATGCGTTATGTAACACTAATAATGAAACGGAGTCTTATTAGAATGTGTCGGTAGTTTGGGGCC
>JAWQUT010000018.1:3613778-3626263 GCA_033807755.1 Ellobium chinense | reverse complement strand
CCCCCCCAAAAAAAAATTTACAAAAATCGTCCAGCCCAACAACTGAAACAACAACATTGGCAACAGCAGCAACAACAACAAGAACGACAGCAACATTATATTTCTGAACCAAAAACATCAACAATTTCTCAACCGAGTTGGTAGTTGAAAGGTATAGCTCATACTGTTCAGTGCCGATATAAGATGTATTATAACCTTCCTGCTCTATGCTTTTTCTAAAAGAAAGAAAGGGATAAAGTCTTTCTAGTGCGCTAATCCATAGTTTTACAACGGCAAGTTGATCAGAATTACTGGGCGGGGCAGGTAGGCTCTTCCCCCTTTATAACGCCTTCAGACAAAGGGACGTAGCTTTTTCAGAACTGTCATTGACAATATAAACTAGCTCAGATTGAACATTTCTCTTTGTTTCAACAAACTTCTTGTCCAGTTTCCGTTACTACATCTTGTGCACTTACAAGTTTACAAAAACTAGGTTGGGTGATGACAATTGAGATACAGATCACACAAATCCGAAAACCTGATTTGGCAGAAAACCCAACATGAGCCCCTTTTGTTTTGCTCACCGCCGACTGCCGCAAAAGTAGACGACTATTATTTATTGTAATTATGTCTTGTGTTGAACTGCTGCCATTATCTGAAGCAATCGCTGTACATTGAGGCTAGTTAACCTGGGACGTAATTGGAACTGTCTGAGTGGAGTGGCTTCAGTCACTGACCTTTGCCTTGAACTGTCGTGGGTGGAACAGTAAATAATCTTGACTTGTTTGCACTGTGCTAGGTATGGTCACTTTTATACAGTCATGGAGAACTGTGAACAAAAAAGTCTAATCAATATTTGGATTAGCAATACAGTAAATCCCCTACAGAGTCACCTCACTGATATCTTAGGTGTTATATAGCGTATTATGTTCATCAGTGGTGTTGTTGTTGTCGTTGTTTCTGCTGTTGTTGTTGTTGTTGTTGATGGTGGTGGTGGTGGTGGTGGTGGTGGTAGTGGCTGTGGTGGTGATTATTATGGTATCAGTGCTAATGGTAATAACATGTTGTTTATATCTACCCGTTTTTCCAGTTTACTTACATTTACACTGAGGTGTGTGAGTGTGAGTGGAACATGATATGCTCTTGCTCATGTCGGAATCATTCTTTTAATTTCCACGTTTCACACACTCACTTTCTCAAGGACGAAAGTATCATAGGAAAATGTGATCTGATAATTCATTTTTGCCACCTGTCTTATCGCAAGTCAAGCAATCTTGTGTAAATGTGTGGGGTGTAAACGGTATTCCACATGGTTTAAAATGATGCAAGTATGGTGAAGGTAAAAGAAGATTACATGAAGCTGATGATTATAATGTCAGTGATGAAAATGCTGATAAAATGAAAATGATGATGACCAAGAGGATGACCATGATAGTGGTGGTTATGGTAGTGATCTTACTGGTTGTCATTGTTTGTGATGATGATGGTGATGATGATGCCAATAAATTTACTTTGTTTATCTGTGAAAATCTACCTTTTTACGTCTGTTTTAAAGTTCTTTATTTTTTAGAATTCTTAAATGATGATGATGATTTTATTGTCTTTACTCGCTATTTTAAAACCGCCCCACTTGATCGATCAATAACTGACTTTTAGCTCACTCTTCCATGCTTGTCTTTTCTTTGTCTTCTTAATGTTGTTGCTATTATTGCGAAAGTTATAATTCTTGGTTCATTCAATTGATAATGGTCTTAGAGTCGAAACGTTTAGAAGTAATTTTCGGTCTTATTTCTTAACTAATAATTTTAATAAATTCCTTGAATTAAGGTTGAGCTTTTAATTTTTCTCAGATGATGATGATGATGATGATGATGATGATGGTGATGATAATGACGATAATTCTGTTCTCCACAGACGAGCGCTCAAAGCTACGTTCATCCTTGTTCCCCTGTTCGGGCTGCAACTTTTCTTAATCGTCTATCGTCCCGGGGCAGATATGATGAAACATTTCACATATGAAGTTCTAGCCAAGCTTGTCACTAACTCCCAGGTAAAGGACATTATTTATGTACTTTAGATCTCGTTCGCTTTTACGAGTGATTAGCAGAGAGACAGTTGGTTAATTACTCGTACTGTTCGTATGAACTGACATCTTTAAAGCCTACACACTGTACAAATAGAGTTAATGATCTATACTGTGATGTACGTCGGCCACCGTACTTTTATCAAAGTCCAAACGTGTGAGAGATTTGGTGCTAGAACATGGGTCGACTATAGCACAGTTCTGGTGGCTAACACTTTTATTATGCCCTTCCCTAAGAGACTCAGTGCTGAAAATAAAATGAAACTTACAGGAAAGAACTGCAGAAGACGCTGTGGTTTTTTTTTTTTAGGCTGGTCTCGCCATTGCTCTGGATTATCATTGCTATAAACTGATGACGTCATTGTGTTCTATTTTACAATATTAACACGATGGTGAGCAATTTTCTGTTTTAAAGTTATGAATGGATAAATTTACCCGGAGATAGACGTCTAGGCCTTCATGGAAACATTTTTTGTGACATTAGGGGCGAAATTTCTGATTTGTTAATGGTGCAACGGCCGCATTTATAAGTGACCTATTCGCATTCTGTAGTCGAATAGGTCACTTATAAAAGAGGACACGCACATCAAAAATAATTTTCTGTTTTCCAATACTTTTTCTCTCTGAATTCAATTTTGCGAAGAAAGAGCATCGTTCTGTTACCGTGCGCGTATGTAATATGACGCAATTAGGAGAGCTAGAGTTACCGGATTTGGCCCTTGCGTCCAGAATTATTCCCCTTCCCCGATCAGCTGCAGAGACTTGTGGCAAAAACGATGATGTCACTCAAAGTTCCAGCAGTTACAGACACCTCTATCTGACAATGTATTACTGTATTATTCAGCTTTTATTCAAGGCCCTGGTCATCCAAATTCAAACGTAAAGTTTGATAATGTAAGCCAGAAAAAGTATTGTGTATTTGTATTGCCTCAGCATGATTTTATTTGCTCTATCTACTGTTCACAGAGGATTGAATACATTCATACCAACATGCTATCTGATCTATCACCCGTCCACAGAGCACTGGCTAGACAGCTTGGCCATGTGGCTAGAACGTATTTGACGTAAGCTTATGGCCGCCACACGCGCAGTGGGTGTAACAATTCGGACATTGGATAAAGTGGGTTTTCTGGGCCGGCAGAGGCGTTATATCATTATAACACACACTTGAAAGACTGTTTTATTGGAATAATAGGGTATCGTATGATTTAATATGGTCTGAAGGATATTGCAACTTTCCCTTAACCAACCCACAAATGTCTTCCTATTTCTGCAAACCACTTCGACCCGTCCTTTGAGCGGCTTAATAAACGTTTTCATAAATCCAGACTCTTCCACAACTTGAAATAGCAGCATGCGACTCAGGCTGATGCCATTGATATCCTTCTTTTGGTTTGTAAGATTCAAACGGGCAAGGAAATCTGATTACAGACGATTTGCTTCATCCTGAGAATCAGCCTCCTTGCACTAAGAGTTTTCACAAGTGATATGTGAGCTAGTGTGTAGTCACTCAGTGTTAACTTTATTTGGCGAATCATATCTGTTACCTAACTTTCAAATTCACATTCGGATATTCATCAATGATGGACAGTCTTCTTTAAGTGTCAATCAGACAGCCAAGACTGTCCGTGATCATTGTGTGAGACTCTTTCTTTTTTCTGTTCATAGTAAGGGGGGCAAAGTGATGTGGTCACACCCAGATATTATTATGCTCTTGCTAGCAGCAGAAGAATAAAAGTAAGGAAAAAGCTAACAAAACAAGGAAGGGACGAATGAAAGAGTGAAGAATAAAATAAAAAGGATCTGCTAAAATATAGCACAAAACAAATTTTAAAAAAGATGGGAAAGATTTTGGGGAATAAACAATCTAGGGGGTGTATTAAGAAAAAGCGCTGAGCAGAAGATGCAGGGCAAGAGGAGACACAATCATTGGAAAGCATCCCAACGTCCATGTTCTCATCAAAATTTAAGCGTTCAATTTACATACATAAATACAGTTTAAACAGTTTTGTCATTAAAGACAACAAAAATCCATTGAAAATAATTGTCCAGAAGAGCACAGTCATGAATATTGAAACAAGAGTGAGCAATTTTTCTTTACCTCTCACACGTCGTAATGGGATTCACCCATATTCACTGTTTCTGGGCTTTAAAATGTAAGCTCGTAGATAATTGCTAAACATGTTCCCAATCTCTCTTTTACAATCGTGTTCCTTTCCGTTTCATGTAAGGTATTTCATTGACCTAGTTTTCATTTCCATCTATCCATCCATCCTTTTTTATCCATCCGTCCATCCATCCATCCATCCATCCATCCATCCATTAATCCATCCATCCTTCCATCCAGCCATACAGCCATACAGCCATACAGCCATCCAACCATCCAGCAATTCAAATATTGATCCATCCATCCATCCATCCATCCATCCATCCATCCATCCATCCATCCAGCCAGCCAGCCAGCCAGCCAGCCAGCCAGCCAGCCAGCCAGCCAGCCATCCAGCCATCCAGCAATTCAAATATTCCATCCATCCATCCATCCATCCATCCATCCATCCATCCATCCATCCATCCATCCATCCATCCATCCATCCATCCACCCACCCATCCATCCATCCATCCATCCATCCATCCATCCATCCATCCATCATCCATCCATCCACCCATTAAGCCATCCAGCAATTCAAATATTGATCCATCCATCCATCCATCCATCCATCCATCCATCCATCCATCCATCTAGCCATCCAGGCATCCAGCAATTCAAATATTGATCCATCCATTTATCCATCCATCCATCCATCCATCCATCCATCCATCCATCCATCCATCCATCCATCCATCTAGCCATCCAGGCATCCAGCAATTCAAATATCCATCCATCCATCCATCCATCCATCCATCCATCCATCCATCCATCCATCCATCCAGGCATCCAGCAATTCAAATATTGATCCATCCATCCATCCATCCATCCATCCATCCATCCATCCATCCATCCATCCGTTTCCTTTTCAGGGTGCAGCGGTGGCTATGGTTTTCTGTTTCTTCAACAGCGAGGTGAGAAGTTCATTGGCTGTTGATACCAGACTGTTGACATTCTTTACGTTCCTTCTTTCGTGCAAGACTTACCCTGCAGAATAGACCCTGCAAGCTTTCCTCGCTCAGCAGTAATTTTACTATCAGATATTCACGAATTCAGGCCTTTGATTTTACAAAGTCCCATATCCGTGGCCTTTATACGTAACAAAATCTCACCACATGTGTACTTACACATCCATCCATCCATCCATCCATCCATCCATCCATCCATCCATCCATCCATCCATCCATCCATCCATCCATCCATCCATCCATCCATCCATTCACCTATCCATGTAGTCATCATCCATCCATGCATCCATCCATTTATCCGTCATTCCCGCCGTCCATCAATTCGTCTATCCATCTATTACAGAGTGGTTGATCATGAAATGGCTGTTCAAATTATTAAGTTATAAATCGAATGAAGTGATAGGTGTACATGTTTTTCACACAGTACAATTTCTGCCTGGCCATTCGCTAGAGTATCAGTTTGATATTTTTGTATTAGATTCGTCTCTCTTTATAACTCCATCTCTCCTTGTCACATTTTGTTATCGGGTGTGCAACGACTTGTGTTTGTTGAATACCGCACGTTACAGTCGATTACGATTTCTCTGACTTCTTGAACTGCAAAGAGCAAAGTCTACGGACAGGAGCGGTTTGAGGAGGGGTGAAGGGTGGGGAGGGGGGTGTAAATACGTGTTGTCATGTACTGAAATTTATTATTATATCGCTTGTCTGTATATCACTGTTGTAGTCTGGGCTTACGTCAAACAAACTTGTTAAACTTGTTAAATAAACTTGTTAAACCTGATAAACCTGTTAAGCTTATTAAGCTTGTTAAACTTTAAAGCATTTACAGCTCTTCATAGTTCACAATATGTCCAATGTGTGTCATATTTTACCAGGTGCACGGCCAGTTTCGAACACATATGATGGTGTGTAACTGCAATCATCATTCGCCCATTGAAGTTGAAGCTCGAAGCAACACATTCTCCACTGAGGTGAGGAGAACTTCCACTAGAGGCAGCACCAATGTTCGTCAAGAGTACATTCCCCTGAACTGTCCATCTCCGTGCCATGGTCTACAGAACGGTGGAAGCGGTTACAGTTCAAGGGTCAACTCACCTGCTCTTTCCCCAAAATGGCAACCGTCAAATCGCAATGGCCAACCGGTCAAGGGACAGATAGTGTAGGCTGGTATAGAACTGAACTCACCTCAAGAACTTCTTTTTGTGACATTGTTGTGTAGTATCATTCGGGATATTTTCTCCCACTAAGTATTTTATTTGCTCGGTTAAAAGAGCAATAAGTTTGGAGCATAATATTTTGTGGAGCAGACAAAGCCAAATCAAATATTAGCTTGGTACTGGTCTGTCAGGTTGGTACTGGTCTGTCAAACATTAACTCACAAACTGGCCCAAACAGTGAATCACTAGGGGCTTTGGTGAAGTTCTCGTTGTTACTGTTGTCGTCGTTGTCTTCACTGTTGTTATTTTTGTGTCATTTGTTTGTTGTTGATGATGTTGTTGCTCTTGTTATTGTTAGTGTGTGTGTGTGTGTGTGTGTGTGTGTGTGTGTGTGTGTGTGTGTGTGTGTGTGTGTGTGTGTGTGTGNGCGCGCGCGCGCGCGCGCGCACGCCTTTAATGCGAGAATCAGTTGGCTTTTAAAGAAAAAAACCCCGTAACATCTGCAGTATGTTGAGATTTAAGCGAAAGTTGTGATAAAGTTGATTGCGATTAGCTGGCGTGAGATTGCAGTGTAGCTGACTGTATCGTTCAGAGCCATAAAAGGTCTCACAACAGACAGACAACCTTGCGGCATCTTAAAAAGTTCGTCCGATAATGGAGGATATCGACAGACATTAAAACTCCGCTCTAAACTGCGTAAGAAGTGGTGATGTTCAACTTTCCTCAAAAAGCGGATTAGTTGTGACATTTTATAAATCACATCCTTAACTTTAGAATTAAATTTGATTCAGCTGCTCCTTAGTGTCACGAACATCTTAAGACCATGTATAAAATCTTCCTCTTGTTGCTTTGTGAGTTCTTTTATACGAGCCCTGCTTTCTTTGGCCAGTTGCCAGTTGTAAATGGCGGTCGGTATAATGACATGTGAACCTCCCTCTCTCTCTCTTTCTCTCTCTCTCCCTCCCTCTCTCTCTCTTTTACTCTCTCTTTCTCTTTCTCTCCCTCTCTCTCGTTCTCTCTCTCTCTCTCTCTCTCTTTCTGCCTTCCTCTCTTTCTCTCTCGTGGCCTTGATCTAAGAGAGGTAACTCCATAATTACACTTGTTCATAGGAATAATTATTTCCCCTGATACTAGTATACCGTCGGGATTTATACACTTTTATCTACTGCAGAGTGTAAGAAAGAGACTTCGATCTACTAATGGAATTAGGTCAGGACCATCGCATTCTCTGAATTGCCAGTGATTTTATGTAATCTCTTAAATTCTGTTTCCCCTGTGAGAGTTTATAATAGACTGCACTAACCTGGTCTACATTTGTCACGTGGTAAAAGCTGGTGTACCCTGGATCTTTGCATTAACATGTCGATCTTAATTATTCTGCAGGCACGGTAATCTCGGCATCGTAAGTCACAACTCCAGCATTCATTACTTCCGCTTTCTACATTTCCATTGTCATGTCAGAGAAATGCAACTTACTCTGTTATGCTGATATTTACTGGTGGACGCACCTTTTACTTGCGACTGATAGATGTGATGATGCAATTTTACAATACTGTTTTGCTTAAACCGGAAGTGAGCTTTGCTGGAGCTGACTGATTGAGAACGGTCTATGCAGGGTGTTATTTGCTGACAGCATATTTTTTAACAGTAGGTTAGGGAAAGTTTCAAGTCCTGCACCTTATTTGCAGCATTAAGTTTTACGCACATGAATTATGATTTCTTCCTTTTGACACATATAATGGCGTTTTATTTTATGAGGTAGAAACTCCGTTATTAGTGGTGTTAAACAGCTATTTTCAGTTATGGACCATGATGTAATATCAAAATTGTGATATTATCAAAATTATCAAAATGTCAAAACCACCCGGAGAAAAAACTTTTAATTCCAAAACATTTCCCTTATGATATCTACATACAGTACCATTATGTCCAAGATTTGGAAATTTTTATGACTTGGTGAGAGTCGGGGGNGGGGGGGGGGGTAAATATCGTCCAACAGAAGGTTCATATATACACGGACTGCTATTCTTTCCACCAATTAGCATTACAATTTTGTGTATGTGTGTTTGTGTGTGTGTGTGTTGGGGGNTTTCCACCAATTAGCATTACAGTTTTGTGTGTGTGTGTTTGTGTGTGTGTGTGTTGGGGGTGGGGGTGGGGTTGGGGGCGAATTTGTTTACAAAATTTGCGAGATCTTCCTTAACCTTACCCTTAACCCTGCCTGTATCCCTAAACTAAGCTGTAGAAGGGCATCTCTTGATATATTGCCTATGAACTAACATAATTTAAGAAAGTTAATAGAGAACTCTATAACTAACATAATTTAAGAAAGTTAATAGAGAACTCTATAAAACTAACATAATTTAAGAAAGTTAATAGAGAACTCTATAAAACTAACACAATTTAAGAAAGTTAATAGAGAACTCTATAAAACAAACATAATTTAAGAAAGTTAATAGAGAACTCTTATAACTAACATAATTTAAGAAGTTAAT
The DNA here is from genome assembly GCA_033807755.1 of Ellobium chinense. Taxonomy (NCBI): domain Eukaryota; kingdom Metazoa; phylum Mollusca; class Gastropoda; order Ellobiida; family Ellobiidae; genus Ellobium; species Ellobium chinense. The sequence goes on along the minus strand of JAWQUT010000018.1, from coordinate 3,617,432 downwards.
AGAGAACTCTATAAAACTAACATAATTTAAGAAAGTTAATAGAGAACTCTATAAAACTAAAATAATTTAAGAAAGATAATAGAATCTCCCGATGCCATTGTTGTTGTAGATGTCATTGTTTTCCATTCCAATGTTATTGTTGAGGATGCTTTTATGGTCGCCTGTGAACAATGAGACCAACATCGTGTTCTTTTATTTAATGACTTTATTCAACCAGTGATTCCTACAGAGCCTACAAAACAGTCGGCACACCTGTCACGTGCCTGCTGATATGTTAATACACTGTAAATATTATAATGTATAATACATATTATATTATATTTTCTTATGTTGAAATGCTCAACTACATGTCAATTTATTCTTGAAGTAATTGAATTGTGACCTGTTCTCTTCCAAAGAGAGGTTTACACATTTTGGAAGTATATGGATTGAATTTTGATTAAGCATTATGATATTTTTGATGAACAGTTTGTTATCAACAAATGTTTGTTGTGCTGAAACCGTTGTTTGTGAAGTATATTTTGCACGGGTTATCTCCCACGTTTCTTCTTGCGGTGTTCAACTGTGAGTTGAAAGTTCAACTTTTGTGCATCAACAATATACATTGGAAATGTTTCTTTTGTTGGGCTTTTGTCTGTTCTTGAAATACTACACCCTTAAAGAGGTCAATAATTGAAAAGGTAAATTTTGGTTTGGAAAATGAAAGTCGGATTGATATCACAAACAGATGAGGTTACTTCCTTCTTCCTCCCTGCTCCACACAACTCGATGACGTCACGGTAAACTTTTAAAAAATCTTTTTGCGATATTAAAGCGGCTATCACATTTAGAAAGGACAATTTCAGTGTTTCAGTTTCCAATCGTCCGATCTCTTTGCGACATCTAGAGGTGAGTCTTAAGAATATGAAGATGCCAGTGTTGTTGTTTTTTTCACTGTTGGCTTTTTAAGGTTTTACACCTCTCATTAACGTATCCAGGGGTCCCAGGCCAAAATATTTTCCACACATTTTGTTTAGCTTTTCCTCTACAATTTTACACAAAGAAAAATGCTCCTGCTCCTAAATCAATTAGATTTTGAGAACTTAGGCAGAAGTGAAGCAGGCTACTTAATTTTTTAGGCCTTTTCATTCAGTAAACAGGGTACCCTTAACCGCTAGCAACAACCACAAACTTTATATTTCAGTGGCAAAACCTCACCTATTCTGAGTCTACATGTGTATCTAACCCTTTGAATTTCAAATCCAATCCTTCCTCCTCTTCCCATGGCACTTTTCTGATTTTATAGGGTGTGTTTAGAATTACATCTTTTTATACCAAGTGCTATTGGCATCTTCATACCTTAAGAATAGCCAAAAAGATAGCTGAAAAATAATTTAAAAGGTTAGTTGGTTGGTTGTTATCTAACCAACCAACTAAACTTTTAAATTATTTCTCAGTTTTCGACAGTATCCTTTTCGGAGACGTCCAAAAACTTTAAAAACAAACTTTTTCTCATGAAGAACATTAAAAGAGATAGACATGACGAAGATTAGACAGTGAAGTAAGGAAAACTTTCTACGGTTTTTATAGCTAACATTAAGTTTTGACACCGCAGTTAGAAAAAGTAAATTTTATAAAACGATGCGGAATAGATAACTGGTACAATCCACAATAAAGATGGTGGTCTATGTTATGTAAACATTTCTTGACAATATCACACTCAGCGGAAACGTTCCTGGATTTCTGCATTGAAATTTACATAGTCTACGTTCAAAACATATTTTGTGCTTTGTGGGTTTTTTTTTGTTTGTTTCAAGAAAGAGAGTATCTACCTCCCAAAGAGCGAATTACTAATTTTATGTGTAGGATTTTGGTAAGTTCTGTGGTAGCTAGGTGTTGCTGTGATGTTATCCCAGTCATTCCAAAGTGTAGTTTATTGACAAACTGATGAAATTTTCTCCTCAGACCCTAATATGGCCCGGGATATTTTGATGAAGTGACAGACATGTTCTCTCCTACTACCTAGAAAATTATTCCAAACACCTGCACAAAGCAAATGTTCCTATTCGTGTTGGTCATAATGAATACACATGCTGACTATTTTTGTCTTTAATTTTTATTCTAATAATCGCATCAATATTAAGTCAATGATTTAATATGTTACCTGTTATCACTTGTTTAGTGCGTATGCATGTCACTTTTCTGCCGTCTCATGACAATAAGGCACATATGCAATAAAATGGGTTTGCATATTATGTGCCTTTTCGTCATTAGACGGCAGATTTTCTCCTGCCATACAGGATAGGTAACAAACAAAAATTTGCTTTCGGGGAAATAAGGTAATTTCATCTGCCTTTTATAAAAGAACAAAAAACACACACACACATGTAGATCTAGAAGCCTCCATTGCTTGCCATTTAAAATACTGATATATGTCACCTACCTTGGTTTTTTTTCAAATGTTCAAGAGGTGAAATGATAAGAATCCCATTGTATGTACTCAGGGCTATGGCCTTTATCTCTACCTAATGAAGTTGAATGTAAACTGTTGATGACGCTTCCTGGTAACATGAGATATGACATTCTCAGTCTCTGAAGATGAGCCCCACACAATACTGTCGTTTTACGAGAAAAGACCGTATGTGCCAGAATCGCATTTTTTTCACTAGAAACACACACACACACACACACACACACACACACACACACACACACACACACACACACACACACANACACACACACACACACACACACACACACACACACACACACACACACACACACACACACACACATACATACATACATACATACATACTCACACATACGTACGCACGCACGCACACACACACACACACACACACACACACACACACACACACACACATACACCTAACATTTACATCATTTTACAATGAAGCACTGACGAAACGGTGAATTTGAGTTTATTTGACACCTACGGTCTTTTCCTGTAAAACGCCAGAAATAGCTAAGTATCACAGCCATCGTAATTCTTTACGTCATCAACAACAGCATTACAAATTCCATCGTCCTCTTCATCGTCAGGACAACCACTTTGTACAGGTTACCATCATCTGTATTATCACCATCATCAGCATCAATATGCCATGCTCAATTGCTCATCCTATATATTGTATCATTTCCCATTAAGTGCATTTAATTTCCCCTCTGGTCTGTACATGATAATATTTTTGTGACCATAATGAAGAGCTGTTTATTTTGTTCAGAACGCCTGCCTATTATTGAAGGCAATATCCAGGGCCTCTGTCATGTCATCCTGTGCTGGATGGGGAGTTTGGAGCAGAAAGATACAGCACACATAATGAGATTCATAAATAATGATAAAATGTCCAGGATCAGTTCCATTTGTGAGTTTTCTTCCCTAACCTCAACCCTAATTCTAACCCTAGCCCAAGTATATAGAAGGAGAGTCCTTGGATAGTGACCTATTTGAATCCAACTCATGTTAACATGAAACCTTCCTTCATCAAGGAATCGTAGCATTATGACATGTTTCTTATGTGAATATTTGCCTTTGTTGTTTGGAGTCGAGGGGTGGGGACAGGGATAAGCGAAAAGGGCTGAAATACAGGGTAGCTGGCAGTTTCTGGTCCATATAGAATATGGTTCAAAGATGAGTGAGCAAAAAGG
>JAWQUT010000018.1:3597880-3610661 GCA_033807755.1 Ellobium chinense | reverse complement strand
AGAAAAATTTAAACCCCCCCCCCCCCTCCTTCAAAAAAAACAACCAAAAAATGAGTCAACTAGAAAATATTATGGTCTAGATATTTTAGGCGCCTCCTATACAATACACCACGATACAAGGTAGACAACTGTGTTCTAGAAGACAAACTTTTCGAAGATTGCTATTTGAAAACATGTCCTAAATGTCTTCTAAGGCGTTTCCTACACAATACATCAACAATCCAAGGGAGGCAGCTGCGTAGTGGAGAACATTCAAGGGAGACAATCGCGTAGTGGCAGACGGTGTTTTCAGCGATCGTTTTTGGAAATTACGTGTAAATATGGCCTAAATGTCTAAGGCGCTTCCTACACAATACAATAACAATCCAAGGGAGATAACCATTTTGTAGACGACATGGTTTTGGAGATAGTTTATATCAATATGTGTGGCGCTCCAGGAAAACCCGTCAAAAGATGGAATTTTCAGAGTTTAGACAGTATTGTTTCTGTTTTCCTCACTTATGTCATAAAGAGTATAATTTTTTTCAGGCTTTTATCGTTTCTAAAATCCGAGATGGGCAAGTTTTAATTTCAAGCAGTGACAAACCTTGAAACTGAGATAAAACTTACCTTAAAGCAGATAAACGAGCGTCATAAACGTTGTCGATACACAATGGAATAATAAATGGAAAAAAAATGGAATAACACCCCTGAAACGAAAGCATTAACAAACGCAAAAACGCCAATCAAAAAGGAGTGAGCCAAAAAATTTTTAAAAATGGTATAATGCTGTACTAATCTAGCGTATTTTAATTTTTGGAAAATAATAAAATGAACCTTTTTAGAGGGGGCGGGTAGAATGTTGATTGATGTGTTTCGTCCATTCAGTTTCGACCTTGACTTACATGCATCTAACGCAAAAACTTGATTTGTTTTGAAGACAGGTTGTCCTGGACCGCCACAAATATAGATGAAAATATGGTCTAACCATATTGGGCGCTGCCTATACAATAGAATAGTAGTTTAACTTTTAAGTACATTAGAAAACAAACTATTTAAAGTATTTTTTTGATAATTTAGGTGAAAGTGTGAGACGGACAGACAGACAGAGAAAATAGACAGTAGGACGCATACGCACGATACACACACACACACACACACACACACACACACACACATACATACACACACGCACACACACACACACACACACACACTCATACACACACATACACACACACATACACACACATATACACGCACACACACAGAAGACTAGACACAGAGACGAGAAAGACTTCCTTATAAAGCAGTAAAAGAATACGACATATTTTTTTTTATCTTGAAAATGGCCTCATCCACTTTTCACACTTCTGAGAGAACGCAGAGAAAAACATTTTTCTGGCGAAGCAAAAACAAAAGAATAGGCAGCAAGTATCTTAGCAACTTCAAGTTTGGAGCAAAAAATATTGGCACATTTTATTTTTTTTAACCTGTTAACACGGGTCTTGATCTTATAAATAACATGATAGCCTTAATCCAAAATGGCTTATTTTTCGAAAGGCGGTGACGACAGTCTTCTGAGTTTGAAGGTAAAAAGGGGAAACCTTTAGTAACACACAGTAAATGAAAACTCCAACAGAACACAGAAAGTGAGACACTGTCATAAAATAGTAAACATAACATTACAAGCCAGACATTCTCTTTTAGCGACACATTTAGCAAATCAAACAGAATACAACTTTCTTAGAGGATGCAGAAACATAACTCACGAAAAAATATCATTTACAACAGTTTATTTCCACAATGCTGGACACACAAGACGATTGAAATGTTTTATTTATCTTGGACAATGATAAAGATTCTGATGTTTGACAATGTACATGGAAATGATATTTGTGGTGACCGTTTTATGCTCAGTTTGTTTAAATGACTCGTAGAGACATGTTGGTTATGGCTTATTTACAGTGTTGAAATGATTTCACAATCAGTCGCATATTCAAGCATTCTCTCTCTCTCTCTCTCTCTCTCTCGCTCTCTCTCTCTCTTTCTCTCTCTCCCTCCCTCTCTCTGTGTCTCTGTCTCAGTCGTGTCTCTCTGTCTCTCTCTGCCCCCCTCTCTTTCTCTCTCTCTCTCNTCTCTCTCTCTCTCTCTCTCTCTCTCTCTCTCTCTCTCTCTCTCTCTCTCTCTCTCTCTCTCTCCTTTCTGTAGACCAATGCCATGCCATAATAAGATCACTTATATTGTGAAGTCTTTCTCTTTCCCCCACCCCACCCCACCCCCCCTAAAATAAGAGAATGCAGTTAGGCTCCTCTAGGATCATTAACTCTAGTATATTATCTCCATGCCACCGGAAGTAGAGACACACAAGGGAATTAATCATTTTCAAAGTATGACCCTTCGACCTTTAGATACACTTGACCTATAAATAGGTCAGTATAATGTATTTGGATTCAAATACCAGGACACTATTGGGGGTATCAGCTTCTGACTTTGTTTACGAAATTTGCTGGATTTTCAGACTTCGATCGTTCCCTCTGTGTTGACCTTTGGAGGAACCCCATAGTACTGCCCTTAACTCATGCATAAACTGAATGTTAACTTTAAGCATATCTAGTCCAGTGGCAGGACACATAAGTTTGCAAGGTCTGTTAACAAGTATTACTTTACATTATTGAGTAGTTCTTAGTGCCCTGTGGAATTTGAGCCCAGACGGCTGCATGCCAGTCCTTGCCTTTTTCAAAATCCAAGATGGCTGTAACGTATAACCGAAATTTATACTTTATCATAACTTCTGTTTTAAGCACAGTAGAAAGATGATGTTGGTGTCTGTTAGTATGTTTTCAAGGGTGAAATATAGACTGCCTGATACTGGCACCCAAACTTCTCACTGTTTGACTTCCATAATGAACAACATCTAGTGACACTCTCACATAGAACTTGATTTACGGATAGGATAAAGACTTCGTGAGCCCACATGATCTGAGTGAGTTCTTAGATAATGATAATGATAATATCTGGGCATTGCTCCAAATTTACTTTCTCTTCCACATCCCTAACCCTAACTCTGCCTCTAACAGCAAATCAAACATTAGGGTACAGCCCCAAAAATTAATATCCACCACAAAATTTGCCTGAGTTTTCTGATTCAACTTGAATTTACTGCAGGGACGTTACTATGCATCTTTATGTTACGCCTTCAGTGTTGGGCTATATGTGGCCTATTGGAAAGCGATCAATAAACAAAGAGTTATACTTTACCAATATTCTATACTGCTATAAGAGATATTTGTGTGTGGTAGCGTCATTTCTTGTTACATCTCAAATCTCTGTCCTTCCCTTTCATGATGTTCTTTCAGATCGATACCCTTCCTGCCTTTGATGAAGCGTCACGTCCGCCTACGGGATAATGTCTTTGACCCTCGTAATCCTTGACTTTCCTGCTTCTTCTTTTTAGCTTTCATCTAGGATTTGACAGCAGCATTTGTATTCAAAGATGAGGTTCGATCTCTGAGCTTGTGCATGCCATGTACTGTCATAACCATTCATTTCTGATTTCTCTGTTGCCTTCTGCACTGCACCCTTGGGCTTAAAGTTTCTCACGACATTTTCTCATTTTCGTTATCCCTGTGCAACACGTGTATCTGAGGAAAACGACATCCCTCCAGCCTTTACACATTTTGCCTTTGTCCATTAATTCTACAGAAATAGTATATCTCTCCCACCTGTGCATTGTCCATGATCTTTTAACTCCACGGGTAAGTTCCCTCAACACGTTCCTTATATCAAAAAACTAAGTCTGAGATACGTTGTCCTTGACTTACAACTTTACAGGTATATTCTTCCTATCCGTCACTTTCATCTGAGAAGGTTTCATGTCAGTCTCTGACGTTAAGTCACAATATCTTCAGCTCCAAAGATTAAACTTCTCTGCCTATCATCCATATTATGTGATGAAAGAACACTTCAACTTTCGACACGCAAGTTCTTCAATTCAGCTCCAAAGTTAGATTTTTCCTAATTATGATGAACAGACATATCAATTTTCAACTCGTTGACCTTAATCTTCTTGTGCGAAAGGCAGGTAATATTGTAACTGGTATTCCTCTTAGTTTTCACCTACATCTGGTGCAGCATGACCTCCACCTCCGACTTGGTACCAACGTTCGTGTTCATAGACATACTACGACCTTTGATCTTTGCCGCCGAAACGCCCCGTTTACGGGCACTGCTGAAAGACTTCCAACGGCAGCAGACTGTGGCATTCAAACTCTTCAGATACATTTTGATCTGTGAAAGAGTGAAAATTATAATTATTATCATTACTAGTAATAACAACAACTCCACCAATGGAAGTGCAACTCTGAATAGCGAATTTCTGATAGGCTGGGCTATAGGCCTATTAACGACAAACATAAAACTTGGTACGACCTTTGACCTAGTGATGGTCAAGGGAACCAGTGCATTTTTATTTTCAACAAATATAAAACACTTGGTGGTCGCCCAGAATCTTTAGAGATAACAATCAGTTTTAACAACATAGTCTCTCTCTAAATGGAAACACTGAGATCGCCACGCTACGAGGCTTTGACAAATATGGTGGCATGTCAGATTTCATGGATGTAGGTGGCTTTGTAAGTAAATACAGTGGCGTCACATGAATTCAGGCCCATAGCTTTATTACAGTATGATAGATGTAGTATCATAGCCTCTGTACTCCACTGTGTTCTGTTCATGCAGTGAGCATTACATTCCGCTAAAACACCAATGGCTAAGAAAGCGCAAAAACATATCCATTCTTATTTTATTAAAACTTTTGGACTGGGCAATGGAATTACTATCCTCACGCTCTGATAAGTTAGTCTACATCAGTTTTATTCTCATAGCTCAGACCAGGAACATTTTTTACACTTAGATGGTCATCATATGAGCTTTCAAGATAAGAATCAGCATATTGGCGAGAATGTTCCATTGTGTCCTATTATAAATGGATCATTTGACAATACTGGACTGGATCTGCTGGGTGCAGGCACTTAAGTGATTACAGAGAGATTTTCTTTCTTTTCCCCCATCGCCTCCTCTACTTCTCTCTATCTCTCTTTCTCTCTCTCGTTCTCTCTTATCTCTCTCAGACTCTCTTGCGTCTCTCCCTGTTGCTCTTTCAGATGCTCTCTCTCTCTCTCTCGATTTTGGAGGGTNGGGGGGGGGGGGGGGGGGGGACGCTATCCTTGTCTTCTCGCCGTTTTCAATCTTTTTATGTATTGTATACACAAACAAGAACACTAACCTGCATTCGAACTTCTTTATTCAAATAGCAAAATATCAAGGCCACAACCGCTCCCTGAGGATGAAGAAGAAGAAGAAGATTGATAAGACTTTCACATGCCATGATAGAAAAACATTTTAGATGTAGGAGGACAGCAAACATGACAGGATCTGTTCCATCAACCTGTTTTCTTCATCATATTGTCATGCGAATTAAGCCTGTTATTGAAAAAACATTCTCATACGCAGCTGTCTCGCCGTCTAAAAAAATCTGGAATTTCCTCAAAAAAAACTTTAACAAGATTGGAGCTGTGGTGCGGTACTGGGGTCTTTCATGTATTCCACGTTATCGCTTTTCAAACCCGTCTAACCCATGACCTCTGACCTGCCGCGTCATGGCTGTTCACACACCAAAGGTCAAGGAAATGTGAGGTAAGTTGGTCATGTTGCCTTTGCATGTTTGTAATATTATGATGTGTGAGTTGTAATATCTTTTTTTTTTTCGGGGAGAGGAGGGGGGATGATGGAGGGGACTTTTTTTTTCTTTGGAGGCAATACCTGTATTCAATACTTCAGCTCTTAAAACCGCTGGATGACGGTGCTTTGAAGAGGCAATAATGAACACTTTTAGATACTGGCTTCACAATGCTTTACATGGAAAACCCTCAGCACTAATTTTACTGCAGAGAGTTTGTACAGTAGGTTGAAAAAATTACAAATTGTCATTGCCCCTTAAGCTGTAAAGCAGCATAACGGGGACAGAGGTTTCAGGATTTTTTTCAGGAGTTTCGAAAAGCAGGGGTCGTTAACATAAAATAATGTCTACACTGAGTCGTTTTTAATTGTGTATTGTTGTCAAGATTAGTAAATTCTAATATGATCGTAAGCAATAACAGAGATTGAGACACAGTTGGTATCATGAGATCCGACGTTAAATTTTAGAAAAAAATCATAAAGAGAAATATAGTGTCATTGGAGCCAGACACTCTAAGCGTGCCTGTCTGTCCATCAGCTCTCTGGATGTCACTGCTATGTCAAGGTTGATATCGATGTGCTAATGCTTAACCTTCAACCCACGCTCTTTCCCTGTTGGCCGAATCAATCATACAGAACCGGCATGTTTCTGATTGAGTGCTAGGCCACAAATCAATATTATACATAATATAGTAAGGCAATTACGTTGGCCTAAAAGAGACCTGTTGAATGAATGAATGAATGAATGAATGAATGAATTAATTAATTAATTAATTAATGTATGAATCCTTCCCTCTCAGCTATTCATCTCTGCATAGCTTCATACTGCCCTTTCCTAATTACTTCATTTCTATAGTGATGGTAGTGATGATTCTGGTGATGCTAGTGATCAATGACCGTGGTGGTGATACCCGGAGCTGTGGTGCGGTGACAGTTATGATGATGCGTCAGTGATGCAACGGTTATGTTTATGAAGTGCTGCGATGATGGTTAAAAAGGTGATGTGGTGGTGGTGATGCTGTGAAGATGATGTGGCTGTGATGGTCATGAAGATGAGAAGATGGTGATGGTAAAGAAGATAACAGGATGGTGGTAGATATGAAGATTATGATCAAGCATACTGACAAATATCGAAGTTATTACCGTCACTAGCTAGTAGCCCTGTCTTACGATCTATAACAACACAGAAACCCAGGTATTTACAGTCCATGATAATAAACGCTAACAGATGCCCATTATTCACTGCCCTACCTGCGATGATTTGAAGACCGCTGCTAGTAGTTCATAGGCGTGGCTGTTCTCTCCTTCTCTGCTGGGCCGATAGATAACGAAGACCATCTGAATGCCAAACAAGGGTATCAACACGCCCATGGCTTTAAGAGCTCGTCTGTAAGAAGAACAAAACTGAATTTGACAAAGTGAAGATCTGTCGCTTGTCGCTTTTTTCTTTTTCTTATTGATTGTTTTGTCTAACATTGTTTGGGGTGAAAATAGCGCAGTTTTCTAGTATTGGGGGAAGTGGCTTATTATGGTAGGCCCCGATAAAAGACTTGTAAGAGAATGTTCATTCTGATAGACATTAACAATTTTTACCGGCAAAGACGCTGCCACGTGATATATTTTCAAGTCGATGTTCTCTTGATTTGTAGTGCTCTTTGTGCACCAGATACTACATCTGCTTGTTGATTTATGTATTGTTTATTTTCACACGCACCGTTATCTGAAATAAGGAATATGTCATTTTCATTTTAGAATAATGCTCTTATGATTCTTAAGTGTCTTTTTCTTTCTTGATGAATATCGTCATTCACTTGGTAAATGTTGTAACTATGTCCACATGGTCTAACTTACATAGTAAAGAACCATTCTTGAATTACCAATTTATATTTTTTTCATTACATATGACTGACCATTGTAACTTGTATTGACAATGACTCGGACCAAAATAGCCAGGTGAAAACTCTCCTTATCTGATCAGAGTGGACACACTAAGCTTTCAATATTATTATGCCAGTGAACAGATTTTGTCATATAGCGACTTAAGATCACTTTGAATAGATTTTAAACATAATATATCTTGTGGGCTTGAGCTAAAGAAAAGATTTCTTGTTCGTGCGGGTTTCTGTAATTAACCTAATCTTGATTTTTTTTTCCTTCCGGAACTACATCCAGATGTACTTGCACTCTTATGGCAAATTGCGTGTAACTAGAATTTTGTCTTATGAGAAACTGAGGTAGCAATCAGTGTCATATTACTTGTCAATGCTAATCAAGACAGTATGAGCCCTGGAGATCAATTTTTGAAATCGTTCGAAAATGATGACACACATTTCCTAACTCCACCCCCCCCCCCCNNCCGGTTTCCTCCCTTCCGTCAGGTTTCATTTTTCAACCAAAGTGCAAGGAGAGAATAAAGAAGAAGTTGATATAAAAATTTACAAAAAGAGTTTTCTCAAATGCCTTGTGTTGCCACTCTGGTCATGTGTTTTTACTCGATAGCGAAAGTGATTTCTCTCCCCGCCCCCTACATTTCCCTATGCATGATTAAAAAAATTACCATTACTTTTACTGTCCACAAGAAAAAAACAAAAAACGGGCATCTCATCCACCTCACCCTACATGTCACAATTCCCCTTACAATTAACCAAAAGCGATCTTCACCAATGAAGAGAAACTTAACTTTTCGAAAATTCATTTTACTCCACCGTGGTCGAAAATTCCTTTGAGTGGCAACATTGCGAATGCCAAATCGCTTCAAGCTGTTAACATGTCTTCCTCCTCACGACTTTCCAATTTTCTTGAATTATGTCATGTTAGTGTGCTCGTGAGCACGATTATACGAAGTCCCTCGCTATTACTTTAGATCCGATAAATGACTTCTCCGTGCCTTGATAATCAAATCTGTTGCAGGAGGGCAGACACTCACAAGGCCAATTTGCAAGGCGCTACAAGTAGGCAGATGTCGTTCAGTAATGTTCCCTCTTTATCGCGTTGTGGTTAGCTCTGGTGTTCGTCTCAAGGGAGGCATGCCCTGTTGTCGTTGGCGGTGTGGTGTCGTTGCAATATTGTCGCTGATTATCACGAAGACTATTTATTTTCTGAGCGTATTTATGGTATACTCTGATGTGTGCTGATATTTGTTGTTGGTGATTATTATTATTATTATTATTACTAGAGTTGGTTCTGTTGCTATTATTGTTGTAGATTCTACTATATCATAGCTATCCCAGTGATGCTCATTTTCTTGATGCAGTTGGCAAAGATTGTCAAGTACAATCCTTTCTCAATGTCTTCCAGCCAGTCAAAATGAGGGTAATGTTACTAAATGATAAACTGAAATATCAGACTCTGAGAGTGAATAAAGCCATCCAGAATGAAATGTTTGCATACTGCAGAAATCAAAGGTAAAATCTTTCCTCTACACAGAACATTTGGTGAATTATAAAGTATAAAGTTGTGTTCAATCACGATTTACTCAGACTTTCCCATTGCCTGGATAGACTTCCTGCCATGTAGATGAATTATCAATATTAATAAAACGCTTCAGCCAAATTTGTGTCACGGATTTCTTGAAAACTACGTAACGTAAAAACATGCGGTTTTTACCTAAATTCGTAGAAAAATACACGAAATGTAACTATTAAAACATCAGTCCTCGTTATTTTATTTACCCTTTTTTTTTAAAAAAAGAATGTGTATAGCAACGAAATACAGTCTCCGATAGATCTTTTCAATCCGCCCGATTCGCCAATCGTCCAACTTTTTCACGGAGTCTAATGCGTTCGTCTATGATGCCTTTCGGTGCGCTAGGTATACTTTCGCCGCTGGTGCGTTGCCTGCCTGCCCATTTGTAAAATGGGGTGTTAGTCTTGTATAGTATAAAATCGGTTTTCATTCACGAATTCCTCAGATTGTTTTGTCACACTGCATGGCAAGACCCCCTGCCATGTCAAACTACTTTATCTCAGGCCAGAATAATGCTAATCATTTTCACTTCTTGACAGTTTACCCAACAGGCTTTCATATCATACTTCATGACGCGACTTAAGTTCCATATTGAATGGCTGCAAAGCATGTAAAAGTAATCATATGAGTTTTGCTTTACTTATCCCTAGATTAGTTGTGTGTTAGGGTCTATTGTACCTTTGTGTTGTAAGTACTGAATAGATGTGATGCTGCATAAAGGAAAACTAATCTGCAAGATGTTTCTCATTAATGGCTTCACACAAACAGCATCTAACTCATTTCAACAATCCTCTCCGTTTTCCTAACATTCCAATATAGCGGCCATATTAGAGTGTTTAAACATCAAAGAATTATTTTTATTAAATAAACCTTTATCAACATACCATAATCGACCATTCTCAGTTAAGCGCGCATCAGCAATCATTACTTCCGGTTTTCACATTTGCAGTGGCAGAGAAATATGATTGATTGACATTGTCTGTCGCAGTGGCTTTTATTGGCTGATGCATCTTTTACTACTTTGCCAATCTAATGTCACTTTTTTTTTGTTCAAAGCAAAGCTTTCTTTCTCCTCATTAGTCGGCAAAAGATCAAAAGCTCAGGGAATCTTTTCTCTCGTGATTCGTCAGAAGATCAAAAGCTAATGGTACTAGCTACAAAATATCTTTTGTGCGGCTAAAATTTATACTGTATGTCTTTATACTTTATGACAGGCTCTGCCCTTTTACTGAAAAAAAACTGCATACGTCAAAAATAGTTGAAGTCACCTTTGTATAGATTTTAATATTCCCTATCTCTCTACCAGGATTATTATTTCCGTGTAGCTTTTAGAGTCAGTTCAGTCTAACTTCTTTTGTATGCCGTTGTGGTCAGTTCCAACTATACAGAAATGTACATAATAGGAGGACATATACATTTTAAAAACACTCCAAAGAGACGCTACGTACTCTTAGCCTGCCGCTCCAATTCTCTCTGATCTGTTACGCTTTTCTAACTATCTTGCACTCACTCACACTTATCCAGTACATATTATTGACCTCCGTCATCTCAACTTTTTTACACCCATATTATACATGTCAAATAAGGTCAAATTCACCTTTTGGCACCTTTGTATAGAGTTAATGTTCTATCGTTTTCCATCAAAGTTATTCTCTTGTAACTTTTATCGTTTCTAAGATAGCCAGCTTTATCCACCATTACTGGTTGATTAATGGATACGGAGTGATGCAGAGAGAACGGTTTACCTCTTTGTAAAATTGTGTTTCTGGACCAATCTGGTATTTTTCCATGAAAATGACCAGGCTGAAAGGGTCAGCAGCCTAAGGCAGAGTGTATCCTATTGATCAAAACCCTGCCTACCATTTCACTGATCATTCGGGTCAGTGAGAAGCTAAAGTGCTAATGACCTCTTACTGTGCTTCTCTTTTTTTTCGAAAGTAATAAAATTCACTTAACACCGTAAAACTTCGAGAGTTTTAATGATCTTTGTATAGATCCCCTCCGTCTATTGCGGGTCAGCAGTGAATTAGGAATTTAGGACTTACTTTTTTCAGAGCCATTTCACTGTTCTTTCTGAGAATCGTATGTCAGTAACTCAGAAAATATCAAAATATCACTTTTTTTCCTCTGAGATCATATGTGTTCACGCCAATGTCAGCGGTGGAACTACTATTTTCCCCCCGGGTTTTCAAAGATCACAAAGATTTCAAGTTTTCACAAAAATTTGGCAATATGATCCACGAGACGAAGCTGGGTCATAAACTCTACGGGTCATGACAATAACTAAAGAGAAAGATATTGAGTGAATACATTCTGAAGTCGTGTTTTGCTTCTGTGCAAAACAAAAAATAAGGATAAAAAGAAGAGAGAATTTTCTCTGATCTCCAATGTTGTCAAGTGATTTAAGACGCTTTTTCTTTTAATAAACTGCGGGATCACTAGTGTGATAGCTTAGACTACTATACATCTCCTGTTCACGTACCCCGCAGGTCGCTCACAGGTCAAGAACACCACATTATAGATTAACAACCTCTGGCCTCTCTCTTCATGTCCATATCTTCATTCATCTTCCGCCTGAACGTTCACTGAACACGAAACACGACAGGCAGTCCATATAATATTATGACCTCCGGAACGTACCTTCATATCTGTGCTTTCTTTTACTAGAAATCTATTAGACTGGTCTGTTTCCATTGATTAGCCAGGGGCGTAGATGGTTGGAGATAACGAGATGCGGATACGTTTAGCAGGTTTTGAAGCAGGGTGCAATGATATGTTCCTACCCGTCACCCCCAGAGAATGAATCATAGGGATTGAAAAGAAAGGGTAGACAGACGGAGGAATGTTTTACACCCATGTGATGAGTAATTCGTGTGAGTAAAGAATCGCTTTTGGAATATCCAACTGTAGCAATGCCATAAATTAACCACCAGCCACAACTCCGTTTGACCATCACAACATACACACCAGCATTCAACCAAAGACTCAACCACTGAATGGATTGTGAGGAAAGGATACCAGTCAGCAGGAGTGATGTTCTACGGGCCATGACAAGAACTAAAGAAAGCCATTGAATACATTCTGAAGAAAGCCATTGAATACATTCTGAAGCGATGTTTTACGCCCAAGTCAAGTAACAAGCAATCTGTGTGAGTAAACTTTTCATCAATAGACTACCCCTGAGTGAAAATACCGTAAACTTGGCCCCATCCCTTCCTCATCGACATATCTACTTTTCGTCACAACATGATAGCGTTGAAAGGAATTATCGCCCTTGGCATTATACTGCCTGTAGGTCTTTGACACCTATTGTTTTTTCTTCTTTTGGCCCTATTAACATTTTGCGTTATTCTAAATATACCACTGTGATTTGGGGAAATTTCTTCCATGGAGGTTAAAGTACTTCTTTTGCCCGATCTTTTAACGGGAAGAAAAAGGGGGGTCAACGCCCAAAATTTTTCACAAATGTCTTTTGAAAAAGATCACCTCAAATTCTGATTTGGTCCCCAAATTTCCATTTGGCTGGTTTTGACCGCGTGCGAATACATAGGTCTACACATTTTATTTTTTTATCTAGAAGGCTCAAATTGTACCTGAA
>JAWQUT010000018.1:3560872-3584375 GCA_033807755.1 Ellobium chinense | reverse complement strand
TTACAAACATAACAGTTATAACAATAATAGTTCTGGTATGTTCAACATCATATACGTCCTATCCTAACCTGTCCGCTATCCTGGCTGGTCAAATTTCTAGAACGCCGTATAATGACATAATGAACCATGTAGAATTCCACGAGGAAATTGGTTTACTCTAAAAAAATATGGTTTACATATTTAATTCACTCTTCAGAAAACACGTTTACTTTTTCCGTTTGACAAGGAAATCCTGCAAAATACATAAGAAGAGAAATGTTTCTAAAAACAGGAAAAAACTTTTCGCTGATGCAGGAGATTATGCTAGCTTATGATTGTCCTAATTAGTTTCTCCATGTTAACTAACACGCCCTGCAGCATGGCCAACAATAACAACAAGAACGATGCCAGCAACATAGATTTCATGAATGACAATACAACAGTTTCGCTCCAATCTTTTCTGTTGTCTTGCAGGAACAATCATTTTTCCAATATTATTATGTAAGAGCATCTGTGAACAGAGTTATCATTCTTGCCAAACTCTATAAGCTTTGGCATTGACATATCACACACCGTTATTTATAGGCTAGACAGATAAAAAATGGGGCATTTTAGCAGAATGAACGGTTTCTCCTGGGAGCCTCATCCAGGGAATTCTTTTTTGCCAGCACGTGCGCAGTTTTGTCTCATGAAAAGAAATCTTTTTTTTAAATTTCTTTGAAACGCCAAGACTATTTGGGAAGTTTTTGAAATAAATGAAATACTGAATGGGAATTTCATCCCAACAACAAAACTCTAAACTCTAAACTGCAAAAGAGATCAACGAACAAATCATTTGTGCAATGCTCATTTCCTGTTTCAATTTTTAAATACGCATTTCTTTACACGAAGAGCCCATTCTAAATTGGTTCCAGAAAGTTCTCAAAAAGAAGGAAACCGTAGAGAGAGAGGGTAATGGAGTGCATGTTTATTGAACTTGGTTGAGGTGTCCAATCACTGCCTGCACAGATATGCAATTTAATTTATAATAAACAAAAATATTTTTGCGAGTTATATACGACGTAAAGTAATAAAAACTAAGAAGAAAATTCCAAAGAATCACACCTCCTCACAGTTATTTTGATAACTATACTAAACAAGTAGTTTTTAACTTCTGATGTGTATAGACAACAATCTGATGCATAGCAAGCGGCACATTGCACTGCAACGCAAGGCATCAGAACACAACGGATGAATGCCGCACTGCTCGCATCCCACTCTGATTGCATGGGTCATATCACCCCGCAGCAAACTAAGCGCAGTAAACTCTTTGAACACAAGGAAATGATGTGAGAAAGTGTTTCTTCCTAACCTGATTTCTCAGTTCAAGGCAAAAACAGGCTATTCTAAATTCCCAGAGGTCGCACAGCTTAACTGGAGCCACTGACGGACATACTATATTTTACTATCTCTTCCTGCAAGTTTTAGGATATCTTGCCGAGTTTGAAAGTCATAGGTAAAAGGGTGTGGATTTAAGTTCTAGCCACAAACATTATTTTGCTCTCCCTTCAGTGGATTCTGAATCATAGCCAGAAAATGGCATTTGAGTCTTTTCTCAGATCATATTTTGTTATGATATTCAACATTTTAATACGTTCAAAAAGAGGCGCTAACTAAATGTTCATATGACACCACATGTCCTCTCTCTCTCTCTCTCTCTCTCTCTCTCTCTCTCTCTCTTCTCTCTCTCTCTCTCTCTCTCTCTCTCTCTCTCTCTCTCTCTCTCTCTCTTTACCTGAAGGCAAAGAGTGCAAGACAAGCTGGTAGAGTGAGTATCAAACTGACGGCGTGGCAACTCACGGCCACGTAGAAGAACTGTCTGTAGGCCTGAAACACATATATAGACTCTATTACAGTAAAAATATTACAAGGCAGTAATGATTATTTCAGTAATGAATAATGTATAAAGATATTTTCTGGGGGTATTTTAGCTGCGCAGTCAGACTACCTCGTGGAGAGTATTTTGGCCGGATAGCCTGATGGTAAGTTTGTCATGAAAAAGCCCAGCAATATACTGGTCACCCATCTAGATCTACACAATAAAGGACGGACGTGGGTGAGGGAGGGAGAATTACTAAAAATAGTAGGTTATGTGACGGTGGGGTCATTCTTCAGTTTTTGAGGCAGCACCTAAAGAGCACATTGTCCATAATAATATGAGTGAACCACTGTATACAAACTTGAGATAACAAACCTGACAGTCGAGGAAAGATACCTCGGAAAAATGACATGTTAACAGTACAGACCAGCCAGCGTATTACGTACTTCTTAGGGGAGATTACGAGAATCAAAGTCAGAGTTTCACAGCGACCGTTCGTGTCTGACAGAGGACTGGTAGTGAATGATATTTGCCATGAATGATATATGCCCATGTCGTTAACTCTTAGAGTGCTGACTGGTAGTGAATGATATATGCCCATGTCGTTAACTCTTAAAGTGCTGACTGGTAGTGAATGATATATGCCCATGTCGTTAACTCTTAGAGTGCTGACTGGTAGTGAATGATATATGCCTATGTCGTTAACTCTTAGAGTGCTGACTGGAAGTGAATGATATATGCCCATGTCGTTAACTCTTAGAGTGCTGACTGGTAGTGAATGATAAATGCCCATGTCGTTAACTCTTAGAGTGCTGACTGGTAGTGAATGATATTTGCCATGAATGATATATGCCCATGTCGTTAACTCTTAGAGTGCTGACTGGTAATGAATGATGCCCATGTCGTTAACTCTTAGAGTGCTGACTGGAAGTGAATGATATATCCCCATGTCGTTAACTCTTAGAGTGCTGACTGGTAGTGAATGATATATGCCCATGTCGTTAACTCTTAGAGTGCTGACTGCTAGTGAATTATATATGCCCATGTCGTTAACTCTTAGAGTGCTGACTGGTAGTGAATGATATATGCCCATGTCGTTAACTCTTAGAGTGCTGCCTTTTTTTTCCTCTGCTTTGAGAATGTATACTTACAATTATGAGAATCTGGACAAATCTCATGTTTTTCGCTGGGTTTTTTTTCTAATGTAATTATTTTATTTTTAACACCAGGTAGATAAAGATGCTAGGTTTTGTTGCTGTGACTGTCAAATCTTTCCCCTGATTTGAACAAATTGATGGGTTGTCGCATCTACTGCGAGACCATCCTCGTGGATCATGGCACTCAGAGGGTTAAGGCCATCAAAAAGCAGCCATCGAAGAACACCGATATTTGTTGTGAAGAACTAAACAATATAATTCAATGAACTCGAACTGTTTGAGTTCAGTTCAAAAGTTTCTATTTGTATTCCGTGCAGGGTTTTTTGAGTGAAAATTGATAACGAAATCTATGAACTCAAGACCCGATAGATATCCAAGTGAGAAGGATTTCGTATATGAGTGAGAAAAATTGGACACTCCACTGAATTTGATCAATAATCTTTTTAAAAGGATGCGCTTCCCTTTCTGTGTAACATGGTGCGCAACATCTCACCATGGACGCAGTCGATTTCCATACAAAACTGCGAACCAAAGTGCTGAATTGTGCATTATTTCACCTCAACGGCGACGATCTTAGACTTGCGATAGCACCAGAATGATGTTTGACGCCAGATTTCACCCGTGTTCCTTAAATACATTAATATATGCATGGTCATTCTGATTCAGCTTTCGGCTTTTCTGTCTTGATTGAGAATATTGTGGAGCTGTCACCAGACTCTGGTGTATGTAAAGTAACAATGTAGCTGTAGCTGGAGCATCATCATTCAGAACAAAAATGCATCATACAGCACTTTGGGGTGCAAGTTTACATAGACATGCATTTTTGGCATGTAATGTTGTATACAAATCTAATGCCTTACACTATGTTATATTCAATAGAACCTCTGGAAAAGGATAGCGTCAATCCTTAAAGAGACGGGGTTAGATATTTGCTTCTTACCTAAATAATTCAAATTATTTTTTCAAAAACTTTAAATTTTGTACGTTTTCCATCT
Organism: Ellobium chinense; assembly: GCA_033807755.1. NCBI lineage: Eukaryota > Metazoa > Mollusca > Gastropoda > Ellobiida > Ellobiidae > Ellobium > Ellobium chinense. The sequence continues at coordinate 3,580,386 of JAWQUT010000018.1, read as the reverse complement.
GCCTGACCATTTCTACAGCTGGAATGTCGCAACTTTCAACCTGCGTATGCCGCCATTACTCGTGTTATCTGTCGTCATAAAGCAAGAAAAGGTAGCAGACGATTAATGCAGACGCGTTCGCAAATCGTCAGGACCAATCGTCTGGTGGCCTCTCTCTCTTTCTGACGTCACGCAGCACGGGTAATGGCGGCGTGCGCAGGGTGACAATTCCGATATTCCTGAGGTGTTTTCTAGAAACTGTCATGGCACAAGGAAGTATTATACACGGTTTTAATTTTATGAAGAAAATAATGTGGACTTTTTAGGCACTGAAGCAAATATGGTTTTTTCCTTTGACAAACAGAAAGTGGTGGAACTAGTACTTTTACTATAGTGATATAACTGATGTTAAAGTCGTGGAAGAGAGTTCAGTGTTACCTGTAGTGGTACACATGTTGTGTAGTCTGTCCATTCTTGACCATTGACTTCCTCTCTGTGCCAGGTGCCATTCTGGGTACAGAACTTGCGAGCATACTCTGTGATAAAGGAAGCATTGATTGATTGATTGATTGATTGATTGATTGATTGATTGATTGATTGATTGATTGATTGATTGATTGATTGATTGAGCTCTTTGTGATTAATGGGTAACAATTTTATTTCCATTACACAGTCGTCAATGTTATTACTAAGGCCCTACATTTTGCAAAGAGGAAAATTCTATTATTTTGTTTTCTTCTTGGCTTAAGGACAATTACAGCAGAGTCTCATCCAATTCCAATAAATCCTGAAAGTTCTGTCTTTACAACAAGCAGTTTGGTTTAGATTTAAAGACTAAATTGACCCTGGTTAAGAAGAATCAAAGCTAACTGCTGTAAAGTACATATTATAAGCATATATATATATATATGTATGTGTGTGTGTATGTGTGTGTGTGTGTGCGTGTGTGTGTGTGTGTGTGTGTGTGTGTGTNTGTGTGTGTGTGTGTGTGTGTGTGTGTGTGTGTGTGTTTGTGTGTGTGTGTTTGTGTGTGTGTGTGTGTGTGTGTAACATTATACTTGTATGGCTTTGTAGAACATATTTCCTTCTCGGTAAATAAAGATTTATTTTATCCCGTTTTTTTTTTTCGTTAAAGAAATTTATCCCCTTCCAGTCATGAAACAACAGGTGGCTGTTAAAACAAGAGGAAAGACAAAGGGAAATTCATCTTTCTGCTCATGTATTATTAATAACAAGAATCATGAGGCAGCATTGGATTTCCTATGACGTCATCATTTCTAATCCAGGAAAACAAAAAAAAGATTCTCTAGCACTGAGGTTGTGTTATACCCAGGGCTGCCACTCTGAATTTTTTGCCATTTCACTAGATTATAAGGCCAAATTTTTCTAGGCTTCACTAGAAATTGTTTTTAAATTCTCTGAAACTATATTTAGTACTCTACATGTTATGTTTATTATTATTACGAGAGGGGCAGAGAGATGATTCGAAATAAACGATGAACAAACAAACAAACAAACAAACAAAACCGTGCAAGTTCTTCACTTAATAGCGTCATTCCGAGATTACAAGAACTTGACCTACATAAACATGTATAAAACTTACATTTTGTAAACGGATTTCTGTATTGTGCTTAAAAGGTCGGCTGATTTTGCCTAGAGTAATGGTTAGTCTGATTTTAGGTCATAATTCGGCAAGGTTATTCTTACTTTCTTTTTTCCTTTATATAAAAGTCTCTATTTAATATTGTAATTTGTTTAGATAGAAGTCCAAAATGTCAAAATTTACAAACATAATGAAACATTTTTTGTGCTCGCAACTTCTCACTGAATTTACTTTTTTTTTGTTTGTCTTTCCTGCTCTACATCACAAGAAAAACTCAATTTAACTGGACTTAGTGAAAAGTCAGAAGGAGTGGCAGCCTTGACATACACCCATAGTGTAAAGTGTAAGAGACCTTTGGGCAGATCACACAGACCGCCATCTTACATCTCTGAATCACGGCAAATAACAGCTTCCTTCTTCTTGCCATCGGCTGCGTGTGAAAAGGCCGAGCGCAGTGGCGTACCCGGATGTTTTTGTGTGGGTGAGAATCCATTATGGAAGGGTGGGAATCCATTATGGAAGAGTGGGAATCCATTATGGAAGAGTGGGAATCCATTATGGAAGGGTGGTAATCCAATACGGAAGGGTTATTGAAAAATCCAGTGACATGTCGCCGATATGAGCTCTTCAAATCCGCCTTTCTAAAAGTACACGTCCCACATTCAAGAAAAGCTTCGCAGTTTTGTTAACTCCGTAGAATTGTGTGATCTGTCGCTTTTTTAAGGTTACCTTGCATCTTTGAAAACAAGAACGTGTCCATATCATAGATTAATAACAGCAAGCAAGTTACCAGGAAGTGCTGATCGCAGGTCAAAGATGAGCATGACTATATCGATAACCGTGACCAAAGCGGAGCAAACTAGGAATCGAAACGAAAGTACCGAAAGCACTAGTAACGTTAGCACAAAGATATTAAAATTTTTGGTGTTGGTGATCTTAGGAAGGAAGTGAGTCGAGAAGGAGATGAAAGGAGTTGGGAGATTGCCCCTTCCCGATCCAACGACCCACCTGGGGCAATGCCGCTGGCTGAGCAAGTCAACCAAAAATAAAACCACAGAGCCGACAGCACCAGTGATAAACCAAATAAGGAACCCTGGAATACGACCGGAAGTCGCCATCACGCAGACATCCTGCAAAAAGCGTAAGGACAGCCTGTCTTTGCCCTGCTGGGCACGTTTACGCCATAATCGTTGGATGCAGCTTCAATCCTACGGCAAGTTCCGGCCGTTAAAGCAGAATCTCGCTTCCGTTTTTCTTATGCAATTTATGCCTTATCTCTCTTTATCAGGAAATTCTCCCCTCTTTTTTCCCCCTTTTAAAGTTATACTGTATGAGGTGATGGTATTATGTCACGAATTGGACAATTTGTCTGTGAAGAATGTCAATAGTGCATTCTCCTTCGAGTAATGAGCGCAGTAGTGTGTAATCAATGGGCCATTTCCAAAGATGGATCCAAGATAATTGATTGTCTCATGCCAAGCTTTTCCTATCCAAACCAGTTTGGCTTTCAATGTAGATTTAATCATAGCTTTTTTAAAATTATGGTTTTGCATCGTGTTGTCACTCAGTGAGTTTTTTTCTTCTAGAGCGTCTTTTACAAGAAATAATAAACCCACGTGAAAGATGGAACCACTGCTGACAATAATGGAATAGCTGAGAGAACCTTTTACCGGCTTCTGTGATTAGAAATTAAAATGTCAGACTAAATCTCACCTGCCAATCTCTTTCCAGATCAAAATGATAACATTTAAACAACAAAGAAATAGAGAGTCAGAGAAAGAGGGAAAGAAAGATCTTTGCCAACAAACGCATTTTATTCAGACAGCAACTAAAACTCTCCTCCTTTTCCCAACAAACATGATAGAATTTTTAGATATTTAACTATTACTGCCACCACCACCACCTTCACCACCACCACCTTCACCACCACCACCTTCACCACCACCACGCACCATATTCTCCTAAGTGATCCTTCGCTCCAGCCAAGCATTCAGACAAGCTCATGTCTAGAGGTGAGGCAAGCCTACCGTTTCATCTTATCAAGTGTTAAGACATGTCGATAAATAAAAGAGACAAACGCCTCTGGCAGGGAACATCTGATTGATGTTAACCTTATCTACAGCCGTCAAGTTCTCCCTTCTCCGTCCTTCCCTTTCTCCCTCTACTCCCCTCCCCNCTAAAAGAAAACAAAACAAGAAAACTCAATCTCAGGCCTTCGTTTGTTGACACCCGTGGGTGCACAAAAGAGACAGTCCATTTGTTATGTGGGCGGTCATTCCTAACTGGACATCCTTTCTCTCTCTCTTCCCTCAAAAAAAAAAAAAAATNCTCAAAAAAAAAAAAATTAGGAGTAAAATTTCTACGTTTTATTTCCTTAAAACTTTTCAAGAAATAGTCTAGATGTAGATCTCCATGTCTAGCATAAAATATTCCAGCGAGCGGGATGAAATCTTGAAGCTTAGTGGTACTTTGTTGAGTTGCTGCGTGACTATGACATCTGAAAATATTTTTACTTGGTTATCAAGTTCTGCACTTTTTCGTTTTAATCCTAGTTTGATTTCATGATATCCACGTTAGTTTTGAGAACTGATATTATTCTGTCGCCTTAAGAATGTTTTTAATTCAATGTTATAAGCGATACGAAGAAGTTTATAATTCTAAAATTCCCTGTAACAGAGAAGAAAAACATAACGGTAACATTGTAACTGTGTATCGGGAAAGAAATTAATGTTATGGAAAGGGAATGGGTGAGTAAGAAGTAATCGATAACTGGAAGATCAAAGCAAAAAGCCTCAACAAAGCGTCACTAAACTACATTGAAGTCAGATTTCAGGAAGTGGATTTGGAATCAGCGTGTCTGAGACGTGCCTGTCTAGAAAAGTTTCATGCAAGAATCCCCTGTCACGAGTGTCCACTGTCACGCCATGTCGCCGTGCCACTGCGATCCCAATGACCTCAGCCGCAATCAAAGAAAAAGTTGCAAAGCCGCAATGCCAGACTGATGCATCATCCCTGCCAAGCCAATTAATTGGAGCAACTTTAAGTGCAGTCATACATTTCAGCATCCATATTTGTTATCACTGATAACATTGGACTGGACTGGGCAGTCTCTTTCATTTTGGACGATAGCGCAGCTCAGAAGATGAAATCGATTCCAGCGTTAGCCGCATAATATTTCGATGGTTTATTTGTCGGTTGAAATATTATAGTATCGATTCCGTTATGCGGCATGTCTGTCCAGTCCATCAGACAACTAGTCGTGAAAACCAGATGGCCGCCTCTAAGGCATCGTGGCGGTGCGGCCACCATATCTTCTGATATGTTTATAAATTGAGATTATCTTGATGGGGAATCACCAGGACCGTAAATATCTAGTCGCACTCCTCGACCTCATTCGTACCCCCTTTTATTCCCGCTCCTATACATACACAATAGTTTCAAATTAGTTCTCTCTTCGGGTAATGTATTACGAAATTATTACGGGGCTGTTCCCTCTTTCCCTCTCTCCTCCTCCTCCTCTTCATTTCTTCCGCCTACTTCCTATTATCTAATGTTTATTATCACTAAGAGAAAGGAATTGATTTGATTATGGGACTACGCGTACAGAAATATAATGAACTGACCACAGGCCTATGCATACAGACAAAATTAATGATTTAAATACGGGACTGCATCTACAGAAACATAATGATTTAACTACTGTACTACTTGTGCATGTGGGTAATTATTTTATTTGGCCACGTGACTACGCATACACAAACGTATGAATTTTATATATCGGAAGTTAGAGATCTCTGCTACTAATAAAGCGAATGTTCCAAATGGCTGCAGTCACACATTCAGCATCTTTGTCTTTCTTATTTATCTGAACGTACATTGCTTCCCTCTGACCTCAGACTCCGGTTCATTGTGCGCCAGAGTTGGGCAGACCTGAGATCATATGAGCTCAGATCATGAACTTAGATCAGTTCACGTGAACTTGATATGAGCTAAAAAGCTATTTTAGGGGAACTGATCTTGATCTAAACTATATTTTGGTTGTTTGATCTGAACTTGATCTGATCTGTAATTTTCTACCTATCTTTCAGCTCAGTTCACAATGGACTCGTTCTAAATCTCCTCCTCGCGCAGTGATTGGTCACTTGGTCAGAGAAGTCAGAATGTAAACAATGGCGGAACCGGCGTATGTTTTTATTGAGAGAGCATCGATGGTGTTGAAAAAATTTACCAATGCGAGGATTTTGGAGTACACAGAGTCCTTAAACCATGCTTATGCCATCGACAATACTTATACCTCTACACATATTAAAGGACATATTAAATACCTACACCTCTACACATATTAAAGGACAAATTAATACCTACACTTCTACACATATTAAAGAACATACATTATTTTACTTTATAACATCCGTGCTGCTATATTTCACACAGAATTCTGAGTGCCCGTACATTATGAAGATATGCCATAATAGAAACATAATTCCTCACAGAACCAATATACCATATAATGCCAGCTATCATCTCAGTGTATCTAATTACATCAATTTACTTAATATATATTTTAATAAATGGTCGTTTAACTGTATAATTACTGTTGGGTCTTGAATGTTTAAAGACTTATTTATTACTGATATAGCCTTTAACAATCAGAGACTGGACCAAATGTTTAAAACGGTTCTCTATCAAATCCCGGGTGAAGGCGGAATGAGGAAGGTAGTCGTCTATATTGTGACTTGTAGAATCACTCTCGAAATCGAGGTAAAAAACATTTAATCTGGATCTAGATGTGCAATGAGTTTTGTCTGTTGCCATTATAATTTAGAAATTTGATGTCTGAGACTAGACTGTGCCTCTAGCTCACAGTTCTAGTTTAGATAATAGGTTCCATGAATGAATCAGAACTAGGTCTAGACCCCTGATTGTGATTAATATATTTTCTGCCGGTGGCAATGTTAATGAAATCTTAATTAAAGATGTATGGATCTATATGGCTGAGTGTGAATGAAAAGCGGGAGGGGGGGGGCTGAGGGGGGGGTGACAGAGCCGCATGAGATCATTGACAACATTAACATATTTTACAAAGTTCCCTCCCTCTCCTCACAACTTCTAGTATACACGTCACCCACGCTAGTCTAATAAGTTAATCTAGTTACTGCATACCATCCTAGCATTTCAGGTCATCTTGTTATAATAACTGATAAAGAGAGAATCGGCTAGATTTTTTTTTTAAATTCTTTGGTAATGTAAAGTAACTCTAGCATTCTTCTTGCCCCCATGTCATTGTTATTACACCCACAAGTCGCACAATAGCGAGCCATTGTGTCTGTTTTCTTTCATTGACCAGTGCTTTCCACATGAAAACAAACGCAGCGACTTCCCTGATCACGTGACCCTCCCGAGATTTAGAACGAGTCCATTTCAAGCCAATGTCAAAAATCAAAACCGAATGTCATTTTATTTATTTTTAGCGGAGCGAGTGAAAACAGAGCGGCTATAAAGTGGTCCAAGGAATCTCTCTGAGTACGATTTCTGACATACGAAAGCAAAATATTGCCCGGAAATACCTATCTCGAGCGCACATAAACAAGGAGGAATTTCCGCAGGGTGTCTATTTGATTGTTTGTTTATTTGTTTGTCAGTAGTGGTTGAAATCTACTGCATCTTGCTCCACGAAGACTGTAGTCTTGTCATTTTTTAAAAAAAATTATTTTTAGCGGAGCGATTGAAAACAGAGTGGCTATAAAGTGGTCCAAGGAATCCCTGTGAAAACGATTTCTGACGTACGAAAGCAAATATTGCCCGGAAATACCTATCTTGAGTGCTCATAAACAAGGAGGTGAATTTCAACAAGATGTCTGTTTGATTATTTGTTTATTTGTTTGTCAAAGTGGTTGAAATCTACTGTGTCTTCCTCAACGACGACTGTAGTCTTGATACTTGTAATCAATGTCTTCTTTTCACTAACTGATCAGTTTTAAATGGTCATTATATTACTGTGATTCATAGCTTTCCTTCAAATTAAATGTTCACACGGTCATATTGGTACACGTTTGTTAACTGCTGTCACGTAATTTGGTAATGTGCTTTCAAATGCACATGTTTTATGTGTTTTCTTCTAAAGCTGATGCACCTGAAGTGTTGTTTGATATCTGTAATGTTTATTTAAATGCTTACATACATAAAGTTTTCTATGACTACTAGCTGAGATTTACCGGCGCCGCCCGGGAACGGCGAAAGGAAGGGGACAAACAAATTCATATTTTTATCTACGCACTTATAATAATATACTCCTGTTCCTACAGCAAAATTATTGTGCTCAGATGGGTAGGAGGGTTTTGGTAATGGGGACATCACAGAAATAGTGGTAGGTTTGCAGTGCGGCGGTCGAGCCATAAATATCACTATAATGCATAATACAGTAAACACACTAGCTTCTGTGCCTATCCAAGCATATTGCACTTGGGCCAGCCAATGAAAGAACGTGGTCACTGGACACGACTAACGTTACCTGTCGAATGACGCAAGCGATAGAGTTCAGAGGTACATTATGGAAGAGATCATTTCCAATTATTTTTGCGTTTTTTGAAATTTTTACTTCTGTGAATGATCAATTTTGAGAAGAAGGGTGGAGAAAACTTTAACCAGACATTTCATGTCCCTACCGGGAATCGAACCCAAGGTCTCTTAGTTAGTCTGAATGTGCTACCACAGGGACGCTAATTTCACAGCAATTTTATTCTTAAACATCTACTGCCTGAAAACGTCCCCTAATTTCCATGTGCGAGCCTAGTGTTCACCCGTGACCCCAACATACTTCCCGATGTGTGAACTATTAGGTGTCAGCCATTACTTCTAATTTTTTTTTCACTGTTGATGTAACACTACAGTAACATTCAGAGATTTGAAACTCTTGTTACTGTAAATTTAGAGAGTTTTTTTAAATTATTATTAGAACCGTCAAACTATATCGATTTCATTTAGTTTCACTCAACAGCCGGCCAACTTTGCCATGGATTTTGATTTATAAAATACTATTAGACCCCTCTATGTGTCAGCTATTATTTCACAATGTTTCAAACCATTTTGTTATTTGTATAACAGCAACAGAGATTTACAGTGTTGCTATTGTAATCTGCAGGGACTTGTATTAGATGACGTTACCGTGATCTTTGATTACTATGCTTACATTGTCAAGGTGTTTGCCAGTTTGCCAATATCTTACATATAAACAAAATTAATGTAAAACAACACAGGAGTAATCAGAAGTAGTGCCACTAGTGCTAGTTAAATGATGTATAAATGTCAAATGTAGAACTGTACTGAAGAGAGAGCCACTTACTTGGAGCAGTCCATTTGAGATGTACATCATGTTGGAGCAATGTCCAAACTGCATCTAAACTTTTTCTTAAAGATGGAAGTATTAATTGTACAATATTTTATATATATTAAACATGTTTGTTTCAGTTTGTTTTAGCTGATTCTGGCTTTGTTATAATTATGAAATTGCACAGTAGACCTGCCGGCTTAGAGCTTACATGGAGTAATTTTCAATTAGGTATTTTCAGCTCCATCACGTGACCTAGGAAATCTTGCTCACACGTTGGTTTGTTTACATGCTCTGCTCATGTATGACTATTCGTCATTTATCAAAATATTCCTAGCAATCCCTAGATCACGTGGTGTAACTGACCCGTCTGAAAATACCTCATTCCGATGAAATGAACTGAGCTTGATCTGATTTTAACGAAAACCAAGGTGAACTGAACTGATCTGAAAAATGCACAATGTTCCTGGAACTGAGCTCAACGTGATCTAAGGGCATTTTTTCCTCAGTGAACTGATTTTGATTTGAACTCACTTTTTTAGTGAACGCCGTTGTGCGCACATATTAACCTATTATGCTTATATACATTTTGCTCAAGGCTTCGGTGGTTTTGAATGGTATGTCAGATGAGATATCCGACAGTGGGAAGTGTATGAATTTGTAAATACTTGGCATTGTGTTTGTCTGATAGACAGAGAGAGAGAAAGAGAGAGAGAGAGAGAGAAAGAGAGAGAGAGAGAGAGTGAGAGAGANGGGGGGGGGGGGGGGGGGGGGGGGGGGGGGGGAAGAGAGAGAAAGAGATGAACAGAAGAGTGCTTATCGAGGGGATAAATTAGTTGTGGGTCTGTGATGTGTTGAGAGCTTGGAGCCTGTCGTGTGAATGAGCATCATATACATATAATATATTATTATTATCTTCTGGTTTGTTTTTTTTTGTTATTGTAGTTGTTCTTTAGTATGTTAAAAGTGTATGACTGTCGCTAAACCAGTAAATAAATTTATTATCATATAACAAAAGTCAGTATTTCAAATGGTTGCAGTCAGTCAAAATTCTCCGAAAAGCTCTGTGCCGGATTTGATTTATCTCCCGGAAGTTGCTTTCCTAATGAACCCGGAAGTGAAAGTTATATTGACCCAACAAAAAGTCAAATCCCGTCCGTCAATCATATTCCTCGATATAATTCCAGTCTTTGAATCATATTCCTCGATATAATTCCAGTCTTTGAGTTTGATTGTCACACAAATACTATTATTCCCAGTTTCTGAATTCCTTGCTTGCACGATAAGAAGTATCTAACATTGTCTTGTGTGTGACGTCAAAAGACTCGTTTTCATTATATCCGGCGCGTTAGCAGGAACTATCCACCATTATTAGGAGCGCTCTAACTTTATAATGCAATATGTTTATGTAATACGTTGCTTTGAATCCCGAAGCATTAACATCAGCATTGTCCTGCTGGCCATAAATCTGCCGACAGTGACAAAGAAGATAATACAGTGATGAAAAAAAATGGCAGTTCCCATATTAGAAATACCCTCAAATATTGATCTAAATCATCGTTTTGCTACAAATGCTGACGATCTTACGACAAGGAATTGTAGTAAATTATTGTATGCTTCTTTTTCATTTGTCGATGTTTCTATATGCTTAGTGATACTTTTTAGCCTATTATTTTTTTATATGGCTACAGTTGTAAACTAGATCTAGTCTATATCACTACAAAATGATGATGATGTTACAATAGTGAACATTGCCACACGTTCATTATATTTGGAATGGCAGACACTTACATTGCACTCTAGCTCTCATTGAATCTTTTGTTTAGGACAGTCAAACTAAGTCTAATCCGGTTCGCTTGTGTCATTCCTGTGTAGAGTATTGTCAATTTGTTAGTGTGTGTCAGGGCGTAATATAGCCGTAATCGTGCTGACACGCCGTAAAACACAAACTCACTCACTTGGTAAGTGTGTGTCGTCCTCTCTCATGCTTTTATGTACTTTTTTGTACAATAAGCTTTAAATAAATTTGTTAAACTTGTTGTTAAACGTGCTGAAAAAAAAAACCATTGTTAGAAGCTCTTCTCATAAGACGGAAAAATAGTCAGATATTTAATACTCGCAATCCTAACAGATAAAACTCCCAAGACAGTTACTGTCCATTTTTTTCTTCTTTTGTCCTCTCCTGTAGAATCTTTGCGCGATTCAAGCTGTACTCAAACATAATTTTATTCGCTGAGCCAGTGGTGGGATTCACTGGATAATCCTACATGAGTACAGGGGCAGGTAATTGCTCACACACCAGTGCTGATAAACCAGATGGCTCGTCCACTGTGCTCATGTCCAAGGTCTGCGACCTAATTAGATTGACCCTTGAGGGACTTGTGAGCATACACGTGTGGACATGTCAATACCATCGCTTACCTCTCATTCCCTGGTTTTTCTTTCTGTCGTTTTCTCTCTCTCTCTCTCTCTCTCTCTCTCTCTCTCTCTTTCTGTCTCTAGTCTGTCTGCTCTGTCGCTTTCTCGCTCTCTCGCTCTTTATCGTTCTCTCTCTCTCTCTCTCTCTCTCTCTCTCTCTCTCTCTCTCTCTCTCTGTGTGTGTGTGTCTCTCACTCACCTTCTTTTTTCCGTTCCTATTCAGGTCTTTTTTTTTAATCTCATGTCCTTCTCTTTTTCATTCTTTTGTATTTGATGTGATCTTGTAATTTTTCTTTCTTTTTTAAATCATTCTCAGTGTATTTTTTCATCTTTCCTATACTTAAGTTTAAATCTAGTTTTTCTAGACTACTCTCTTTTTTGTACTCCTTTTTTCACCTACTTCTTTTTCTGTTTTTTCCTTGTCTTATTTTTCTTCTCTCTCTCTCTCTCTCCGTCTTCTTTTTCTTCTTCTTCTTCTTCTTCTTTTCCTTCTTCTTTTTCTTCCTCCTTCTCTTTAGTACCTGGTTTTATACATTTATATTCCTCTCCTTTTTTATATTTCTCTCCCTCTTTTTTCTACTTCCCAACCGCTAGAGTACTAACCCAGAATTCTCTGGAATCACCTAATTTCCTTCGTTCTTTCTCCTTCTCTTTCTCCCTCTACTTTTTCCTCTCCTCTGCAAAAACCAACCCTTATTCTACACCATTGATCATTGTTCCTGTAGAACACGGGCTAGATCTGGTACTAGAGGGCTAGAGCTATATGATGCTATAACAAAAAGCACTGGTGGTATGGTATGGTATGGTATGGTATGGTATGGTATGGTATGGTATGGTATGGTATGGTATGGTATGGTATGTTTGAGTTAAGCACATTCATGTCGTCCTCGTCTAAACACGTGAATACGAGAGATCAAGTGCGGCGCCACTGCCAGGCCTGGGGGTCAGTTAGAACGATAGCCAGTGGTCACTTCCAGCCAAACATTCGTCAGCAGCTCACGAGCCATTGATCTTCACGTCCGGTGTAAATTAATGCCTGATACGGACTGTCTGGGCCTGAATTTTCTGCCCGATGAAACCTAATATACAACCGGTGCATGGGCGGTGCCAGAGTGGGACAGGGGTGTACCCGGTGGTCATCACGCCAAGTGGCAATGGTGAAGGTGTAGAGCGAGGTAGACAGACAGATAGACAGGCGGGCTGACGAACAGATGGACGGACGGCGGAAGGACGGACAGACAGACAGACAGACAGACAGATGGGCGGCCGGACTGATAGATAGATAGACAGACAGACAGACAGACAGACAGACAGACAGACAGACAGACTGACTGACTGCCTGAGGGACGGACGGACGGACGGACGGACGGACGGACTGACTGACTGACTGACTGACTGACTGACTGACTGACTGACTGACTGACTGACTGACTGACTGACTGACTGACCAGCAAATAAGAAAAAAGATAAACCAGTGACTGTATGAGGTCTCATTCCTCTTTCGAAACCACACATAACACTGTCACACAAGTCAGCGCCTTTGAATTTGGACTCCCGTCCCCTCGCCCTCCACCATCGTATCCAAGGAAAATCTCTGGCTAGGACAATATTCGATTGTGGTTAGGGCTTACCCTATTAATGAAGGTCCAATCCCCTCAAAGGAATCATGCTGCAATATTATGTCTGTCGTAAATTCCCCCTCGTGCTCGCTGAGTGATCGATGTTGGCCTTAATATCTCCCTGAAGAGTCCTCTGTCTCCAAATGAATGTTGAGCTGATTATACCCAAGAATACAAGACTACAAGGGCTTGTCTTATTACGGTCATGTACAGCAGACAATTAACACACATGTCCTGGTTTCATCATTCACTACTTTAAGCTGATGGAGGGGTAACTTGAAAACCATGATTTCTCATCTTGAAAACCATGATTTCACAAATCCTTGCTCTTATCTTAGTCAAGTTGGTTTTTTTTTTAAATATCATTGTAGACCATTCTATTTGTTCAAGTCTTAGTACATAGATCTATTACATTATGTTTGTAAACGAGTTTTCTCTTATCCGCTGAATTGGCACAAACGTTTCACATTTCTAAGCTGACAGGATAGTCTAGTCCTTCATGTAATCAGCTTATTTCACAAATGAAGAGCGTTTTTTCCAAAACTCGGTATGTGATCTCTGAATAGTTTTGAAATAAAAGGAAATAACATTAAGGTAGTTACTCTTCACAGATATATTTTTATTTACTGTTAAATCACCTGAAATTTGAAGGATTGCAGATTTTGAGCTTGTTTACGTTTTGAAAGAATGTAGCAGAAATGCATGTTTGAATACACCATCAACTCAAATTTCAACGAAAATGCATTTACTGAGTTTTGTAAAAATGTTCTTCAATTGCAACGTCGCTTATTCTGTTTGATATCAGTTTCAACTTTCTTCGTCTCATTTGAATCCGTTCCCTTCAAGTAGTGGTGGGTGATATTATTTCTGACTATCGATATTTTCGATACTTAGGAATTTCGTTTCAGTATCGAAATTTAAACTCTGGAATGGAATTTCAATGAACTTTCGATGCTTCTGACAAAAGCTGTGACAGTTTGCACTGACCCAAACAACATTTTAATTCCCCCGTTTCTTTTAAATTATCTTGTTGTGTGCACACTCTCATCTAACCGGTTATAATGAACGAGAGTCACAAACGGCATGAAAGATATCGAAATTGATACTTTCGATGCTTAGAGCTCGAGTACTGAGTCTCACGAGACTGAAACATTCCAGTATGGGCCCAACACTACCTTCAAGCTACAACTGGACACAATGCACTCGTGACTTCACACCAAGAGATCAGGTCATTAGTTGGCTATTCCATAACTCATTAACGGATGTAATGATCTGGTGAAAATCTTAAGGCAAAAAGAGAAGTTAATGTCCATCTCTAAACATCACCAGAGGAGACATTGCACCGAGTCTTAAATGAGTGGCATTTAGTGCAATGTTACCCTGATATGAGGGACTGTTGTCCATGGGTTTCTGTACCGAATCCTGAGCTTACTGTGGATTTTCATAGTGGATAGTCATACAGAATTTTTAATGAAATACAAATACTGACACAAATCCTGAAAGCTGTGCAAGCCGATTGTTACTGTCGGGAGATAAGCCTTGCTAGCAAATGGCCGTAGACGTTGCCTTGTTTCAGATGGATATCCTTTTATGCTATTTGAAATACTTGATACCTATGTATCAGTTTTCTTGACTGAAACGTACGAAGGGGAACTAGTCTAGCAATGCAAAGTTTCTAAGCAGTCTGAAAAATCTCACTCATGAAATTCGGAAGAAAATAGCGCCCCTATGTGAAGCGTGCGAGTGACTTCAAATTCCTGCTTTAAAATGCGTGGCAGGTGGAAAGAAAACTAGATCTAGTCTAGCAAAATCATAAAATTTACTCGTCAGTATGAGATAGCTGGTTGCTTCCTGTTTCTGATATATTTGAATTTTATCTTTTGTAGTTAATGGTACTAGAAATCTGTATTAATGTGTGTAATGATATAGTAATATAAAGGCCTATATATATAGCAAATTTCACAAGCATACGCATGATATAAGCATAGTGCACATATTTTGCTTTATTGAGTGAAAGAGTACGGAGTCAAAGAGCGTGTTTGGCTAGTGAGTGGTTTTTTTTCTGTTATTATGACGATGACCGTCAACTTTCATGTATGTCACCTTTCTGGACGTCTGGATGCGAGCGGAGTGTGTTATTGTCTTTTACTATGTCGTGATCTCGTATAGGTACTGTTATTATTATTATTACGTGTACATATGTACTGAAACCAAACCAATATTCCATGTTAAGGATCATAAAGTTATTCTTATCTTAATATTTAACATAATTGTGCGTAATATTTGTATTAGGGTATCAACAATCTTTAATTCAGAAAGCCTTGATTTACCAATACCAACCCTTTCAAATGGTAATAGATTTGTTGGTCCTAAAAAGGACCTTGAGAGAAAAAAATAAAGTATCAGACAAGATGAGATGATAGATACCACTCAATAAGTCTGTTGGCAAACTGTTGCTAATGCCGTTTCGCTCGCCTTCTTCCTTCGGAGCGATGATCCACTCTTCGGCGTTTTTCGTGGTGCCCGCGTGAGCTGCGGTGATGACGACGACGTTTTTTGTTTCTCCTGGAAGTCACTTGGTACAAATGAGATCCTTTAGGCCGTCTAATGACACCTTCGTCTAGACCCTTGTAGAGAGCTTTGGCCACCAGAGCTTTGGCTATTTTATGCTGCATCAAGTCCCTGGAGACGAGATAGTCCACGATTTCGTCCCTAGAAGAACCGTTTCTACTTCCAAGCGCTTTGATGGCGTGCATTACCTGTTCCAGATGAGTCACCGCTTTTTCGCATTCGGCTTCGGCCGTGGCTGACGTTTCGGATTCCGAAGACATTTTTTCAACTTTTCGCGATTTTCAACACGCGGGAAAACGTCGCGATAGCTTTGCTGGTCAAACTGGCAAAGCCCGGCCACCGGCACTAGGACGTCCCCTTGATACCTTCTCGCGGACCTCCGAGAGAGCTCCAAGAATTTCTCGGCTCGTTTGGTGATTTATTTCTTTTACTGTTTCCGTTTCCGGTTATTGTATACTATGCCACATTGTCATAATGAGACAAACATTTAAGATATAGGAAATTATATGGGTCATTAAAACATACATTACATCTTCTTTGAGGATACTATAGAATTATTGCGAATTTCAAGATGTGCGTGGGTGTATTTGGGTCTGTATTTCACACTGTCGGTTGTAAGGCATGTGATTGTATGGCCAGGTTCATTTCTTTACACACAACAAAAGTTCTTGCTCATAGTTGGTTTTGCATGTATGTGTAATTGTTTTTGTCATTGGTTTTGGGATGGGGTGAAAGAGTGGAAACTAATATTGTCACAAAGTTAGTAACCGCAGTGGAAGAAGCTTTCTGTGTTTCTTCTCTCTCTCTCTCTCTCTCTCTCTCTCTCTCTCTCTCTCTCTCTCTCTCTCTCTCTACATTAGACGAGGTATAATCTATTTACCCTTCTTGTGCATAAGTCACGCAGAAACCACTTGCTTAACAAGACCACTGATTACCGCCAGGGAACTGTTGCCCTTACGACAGAACATGCTCGGAAATAGAATTATTTTTGGCAAATTTTGCTAGCAAGACGCCATGATGATGAAGGAAACATGTAATGACTGAGGCCTGTTTACATTTTTGCCAAGCATAATTACAGTCATATAGTCTCCTTGTTCAGATTCAGGCAACGTCGTCTCTTCTGTTATGAATAAACAATGGAACTTAGCATGGCTCTCATTTCCTAAGGCATATTTGGAGTTCATCCTCCTCACAGGCAGGAAATTAGTTCTACACGAGAGAGAAAAATGTTCAGCTGCTTGCGTTTAAAAAAAGGCAACATTACGTGAGATAAAAAAAAAAGTTGCACCGTGGCCATCTGTTTCGTTTCAAGCATCATAATAATTATTTCTAATGCTTGACACGAAGTAAAAATGTAAATCGTGTTTGCGTGCGCTATACACTATGTCGTAGACATGGGAAATGAAGTATTCTGTCATAGAATGGATGATGTGAGGAATGTTATTATTATCTCTCTCACACACACACACACACACACACACACACACACACACACACACACACACACACACACACACACACACACATGTCTCTTATACACATCTAGATGTGTATAANCCCTCCCCTTCCCGCCACTTGGGCTTTAAGTTCCACAGTACCTACGCCCTTTCCGATGAATTTATTAAGGAAGTCACCTTTGCATTTATGGAACTAACAATCATTAAGCATGAGAACCAGACCCTTTCCCCCCCCCCCCCNTCTCCTTCTCCCCTCTCTCCCCTCTCTCTCCCACGCCACCACAAGTCGACAAGGGGTTGAAAATGTGGTTATTACGACCTCGGATCCGAAATTTCTAGGTCATGACCAGTTTGCGGCCAGATCAGTTTTATTTTTTAGTTCAAGGTTACAATTTGCAGATACAGGGACACACAGTCTGACAGATTCAGACTACAATGTTTATATAATGAAAGCTCTGTTTGCGTTGATTTCCGCCCGTGGCTCGTAGACGTAATTTTCTGCTTGTCTTCTTTGTAGGGGTCATGTTCCATTATATAATGTAATTGGACATTTCCGTTCCTATCATTCCTGTCAGTGTAACTATTCTTGGAAAGGACGTAACTATTGAAGAAAGGGACAAAATCCAAGAGGGTAGTACAACACATGAGGAGACTGGAATAATGGTGGAAAGCTGTGAAGAGTGTAGGGTCTCTGAGGAAGAGATGGAGCTGTTAGGAGGTCTCCTAGTTATAAGAAGCAATTTTACGGCTGAAGGAAAGTTCTACACAAGGGACCCTCGCTGAGATAGATAATGTAACTGTCAGTTTCATCAGCTACAGGGGAAAAAAAGGATGCTCATTTGGCGACAAACTCGAAGCGGACCCGCGGACCCGCGCACTCACACTTTAATATCATCACCAGATAAAGTTCTATACCAGGGGCCTCTTTCGAGATAGACAATGTGTGTATCTGTCAGTTTCACAAATCGAAAAAAAATGGAGATGTTCATTTGACAAGCTCAAAGCGTGCAGGCTCAGGCGTATTTTTATTTTATCATCCGAAAAAGAACTATACTACACCCCTTCTTTAAGACAGACAATGTATCTACATTTTCTCAACAGAAAAAAAAAAAAAGGAATATTCAATGGCAAAAAGCTCGAGGAGCGTACGCATCCTTAATATTATTACCTAAGAAAGTTCTTTAATCGGGGTTTTCTCTGAGGTAGTGAGCTTCATCAAACAAGAATAGAAACAGAACATTTATTTGAAAAGAGTCTTAAAGTGCTCACTTACATTTTCATATTATCACCAAATTGAAATATTGACACAATCATCTTGATATGTTCTTTGGTGTTCTGGGATTATGAGTCTGTGACTGTGTCGAGAGTTGCAAATCAGAAACTTTTTATATCCATTTAGCCCCTAGCCTAGTTCCAAGACATAATCGCACGGACAGCAGCCGGACTAAAAGATACACAACTACTACTACTACTTCTACTACTACTACTACTACTACAACTACTACTACTACAACTACTACTACTTCTACTACTTCTTCTACTACTACTACTACTACTACAACTACTACTACTATTACTACTACTACAACTACTACTACTACTACTACAACTACTACTACTACAACTACTACTACTACTTCTTCTTCTACTACTACTACTACTACAACTACTACTACTACTACTACTACTACTACTACTACTACAACAACAACTACTACTACTACTACTACTACTTCTTCTACTATTACTACTACAATTACTTCTACTACTTCTACTACTACTACTACTACAACTACTACTACTACTACTACTACTACTACTACTACATACAACTACTACTACTACTTCTACTACTATTACTATTACAACAACTACTACTACTACTACTACTACTACTACTACAACTACTACTTCTACTACTACTAGTCATATGATTCGACTGGCAGCGCCCGCTCACGCCATTTCATATTTACATGGGTAAAACTTCCAAAAGTTGAATTCACTGAAAAAAAAAGATAGGGGTCCAGGAAGAGTATCCAAGTGGCTATCCACGGGTCGAAAACCATCCCCACTACGCGCCCCCTCCCTCCCTCCCCAACCCCCGCGGAAAAAAACAACAACATTGCTTCTGTTACACATTTTCGAAGCTGAATAGAGCCATATTGTGCACAGCGTTTTGAAGCTCAAAAGTTTTCAACTGGAAGAACCAATATTTTTCATGCGATGGCAGTTACGTTACTAACAACATATATAGAGTCCCAAAAACCTTCGATTTACTGATTTAACTAAATTTACTTTCACGTATGCATTTGTATTTCCCCAGCAGGCAGCATCATTCAGTAACTTTTTCAGCTCCTGTGAAATGATTTCGCAAGGTTTGCATAATCTTTTGGGGATCGAACCCAGGACCTCCTGATCATCAGTCCAGTAAATATCGATGGAGATTGCATGTATAACCTTAGCTGCTGCATGTATAACCTTAGCTTGTCCTGCATGTATAACCTTAGCTTGTCCTGTATGTATAACCTTAGTTTGTCCTG